>CAUYQU010050396.1:0-73067 GCA_963574635.1 Cheracebus regulus | reverse complement strand
CCTGCCCCTCACTCTCATCTCTGCCCAGAAGGTAATTTACAGAATTCACTAGCCCTTGGAATGTCTGAAGCCCCTCACCTCCACCCCCGTCCCTCACCCTCATCTCCGCCCAGAAGGTAATTTACAGAATTCACTAGCCCTCGGAATATCTGAAGCCCCTCACCCCCACCCCTGCCCCTCACTCTCATCTCTGCCCAGAAGGTAATTTACAGAATTCACTAGCCCTTGGAATGTCTGAAGCCCCTCACCCCAACCTGCGCCCCTCACCCTCACTCCCAAGGTGATTTTTACGGGTATAAAAGGTCTTGACACCCTCCTTTCAGGGCCATGGGTTGGAGAGACATGAGTCCTCCATGGCCGCCAGCAATAAAGACCCTGCAATTTGGCATACTTTTATCTTAGTGTTGACTTTCTATGCTCGCTCCACTACAACACAACCATCCCCAAGGCACATAGTCATCAGCTTCACCAAGGTCAAGGTAAAAGAAAAAATCTTAAAGGCAGAGAGAAAAGTCAAGTCCTGCACAAAGGGAAGCCCATTAGGCTAGCAGCAAACCTCTCAGCAGAAACCTTACAAGCCAGAAGAGATTGGTGTACTATTTTCAGCATTCTTAAATAAAAGAAATTTCAAGTAAAAATTTCATATCCCATCAAACAAAGCTTCATAAGTGAAGGAGAAATAAAAACCCTTCTGAGACAAGCAAATGCTGAGGGAATTCATTTTAACTAGACCAGCCTCACAAAAGGTCCTTAAGGGAGTGCTAAGTGAAACAAGAAATTGAAAGAATGGCACCTGCTACCACAAAACCACACATAGGCACATGGCCCACAAGCATTATAAAGCAACCTCAACTCTAACAACCAGCTAACAATATGATGACAGGATCAATATCTTACATATTAATAATAACCCTGAATGTAAATGGGCCAACCTTCCCACATATAAGTGAGAGAGTGGCAAGCTAGATGAAAATACAAGACTGAACCATCTTCTGTCTTCAGGGCACCCATCTAACATGTAATGATACACGTGGGCTCAAAGGAAAGGGATGGAGAAGGATTCACTATGCAAACAAAAAGCAAAAAAGAGCAGTAGTCACTATTCCTATATAAAATAAACCAGATATTAAACCAACAAAAATTAAGGAGAACAAAGAAGGACATTACATAATGATAAAGGGAATAATTGAACAAGAAGGCTTAACTATACCAAATATATATGCACCCAATGTGATAGTACCCAGATTCATAAAACAAGTTCTTCTTGGCCTATTAAAAGACTTAACCACATAATAATACTGGGAGGCTTCAACACCCCACTGACAGCATTAGACAGACCATCAAGGCAGAAAACTAACAAAGAAACTACGGACTTAACACTTCACCAACTGGACATAATGAACATTTATAGAACACTCCAACCACCACAGAATATATAGGCTTCTCATCTCTACATGGAACATATTTTAAGATTGAACACATGCTCAGTCATAAAGCAGTCTCGACAAATTGAAAAACTTGAAATCATACCAAGCATACTCTCAGACCACAGTGCAATCAAAATATAAATCAGTATCAAGAAGATATCTCAAAACTACACAGTTACATGGAAATTAAACAACTTACTCCTGAATAAGTTCTGTGTTAACAACAAAATTAAGGCAGAAATCAAACAATTCTTTCAAATTAATGAAAACAGAGTCACAATATACCAAAATCTCCAGGGTGTAGCTGAACATGTTGAGAGGGAAGTTTATAGTACTAAATGCCTTTATCATGAAGTTAGAAAGATCTCAAATTAACTTAACTTTGCACATAAAGGAACTAAGAAAAAAGAACAAACCAACCCTAAAACTAGCAGAAGAAAAAAAAACTAAAATTAGAGAAGAACTGAATGAAACTCAGATGCAAAAATCTATACCAAAGATCAATGACACCAAGAGTTGGTTCTTCTAAAAAAAAAAAAAAAAAGAAAACAAGATTGACAAACCTCTAGCTAGATTAACAACAAAAAAAAGAGATCCAAACAAGCACAATCAGAAATGACAAAGATGAAATTACAACCAATCCCACAGAAATACAAAAGATCCTCAGAGAATACTATGACCAACTTTACACACACAAATGAGGCAATATAGAGGAAATGAATATATTCCTGGACAGACACAATCTCCCAAGATTGAATCAGGAAGAGACTGCAACTCTGAATAGACCAATATTGAGCTCTGAAATAATAATAATAAAGCCTACCAATCAAAAAGAGTCCTGCACCAGATGTATTCACAGCTGAACTCTACCAGTTGTACAAAAAGAACTAATATCAATCTTATTAAAACTATTCCAAAAAAAATTGAGGAGGAGCGGCTTCTCTCTAATTCACTCTATGAAGCCAGCATCTGCCTAACACCAAAATCTGGCAGAGACACAATAAAAAAGGAGAACTTCAGGTCAATATCCATGATGAACATAGATACAAAAATCCTCAATAAAACATAGCAAACTGAATTCAGCAGTACAGCACAAAGTTAATACGCCAAAATCAAGTAGGCTTTATTTATTTATTTATTTTTTAATGAGATGGAGTCTCACATTGTTGCCCAGGCTGGAGTGCAATGGCACAGTCTCAGCTCACTGCAACCTTTGCTTCCCAGGTTCACACGATTCTTCTGCCTCAGCCTCCTGAGTGGCTGGGATTACAGGTGCACACCACTACACCCGACTAATTTTTTGTACTCCTGACCTCATGATCTGCCTGCCTCAGCCTCCCAAAGTGCTGGGATTACAGGCGTGACCCACCATACCCAGCCCAAGTACGCTTTATTTTTGGGATGCAAGGTTGGCTCAATATATGCATATCAATGTGATTCATTTACCATATAAACAAAATTAAAAGCAAAACCCATACGATCATCTCAATAAATGCAGAAAAGGGTTTTAAGAAAATCCAACATCCATGATAAAAACCCTCAACAGACTAGGCATTAAAGGAATATACCTCAAAACCATAAGAGCCATCTATGAAGAACCCTCAGCCAACATCATACTGAATGGCAAAAATTGGAACCATTCCCCTTGAGAACTGGAACAAGATGAGGGTCCCCACTCTCACCACTCCTATTCAGCATAGTACTAGCCAAGCAATTGGGCAACAGAAAGACATGAAAGGCATCCAAAAAGAAGTCAACGATCCCTCTTTGCTGACAATATGATTCTATACCTAAAACATCCTAAAGACTCCACCAAAAGACTATTAGAACTGATAAACTAGTAACATTTCAGGATACAAAATCAATGTACAAAAATCAGTAGCATTTCTATACACCAATAATGTCCAGGCTGATAGTCAAATCAAGAGTACAATCCCATTTAAAATATCCACAAAGAAAACAAAATGCCCAGGAATAGAGCTAACCATAGAGGTTAAAGATCTCTTCAAGAAATATAAAACACTGCCGAAAGAAATCAGTGATGACATTAATAAATGGAAAAACATTTCATGCTTATGGATTAGAAGAATCAATATTGTTAAAATAGCCATACTGCCCTAAGCAATCTACAGATTCAACACTATTCCTATCAAACTACCAACATCATTCTTCACAGAAACTACTCTAAAATTCATGTGGAACCAAAAAAGAGCCTGAATAGCCAACGCAATCCTAAGAAAATGAACAAAGCTGGAGGCATTATACTATCTGACTTCAAACTGTATTATAAAGCTATAGTAACCAAAAAGCATGATACTGGTACAAAAACAGACACATAAACCAACAGAACAGAATAGAGAACTCAGAAATAAAGCCACACACTTACAACCATCTCATCTCTGACTAGACCAACAAAAACAAGAAATGGAGAAAGGACTCCCTAATCAATAAATGGTCCTGGGATAAATGGCTGGCCATATGCAGAAGATTGAAACTGGACCCTTACCTTTCACCACATATAAAAATTAACAAAGATTGATCAAAGATTTAAATGTAAATCATCGAGCTATAAAAATTCTAGAAGAAAACCTAAGAAATATCCTTCCTGACATTGGTCTTGGCAAAGAATTTTTGGCTAAGTTCCCAAAAGCAGTTGCAACTAAAACAAAATTAACAAGTGAGACCTAATTAAACTAAAGAGCATCTGCACAGCCAAAGAAACTATCAACAGAGTAAACAAATGACCCATAGAAAGGGATAAAATATTCACTAATTATGCAACCAACAAAGGTTTAATGTCCAGAATCTATAAGGAAGTTAAACAAATCAAAAAGGAAGAAAAAGAAAATTAAAAAGTGGGCAAAAGACATGAACAGGCACTCCTCAAAAGAAGATATACAAGTGGCCAAGAAACCTATGAAAAAATGTTCATCATCACTAATCATCAGAGAAATGCAAATCAAAACCACAATGAGTTACCATCTCCTACCAGGCAGAATGACCATTTTTAAAAAGTCAAAAAACAACACATAATGGCAAGGCTGTGGAGAAAAGTGAATGCCTATCTAGTGTTGATGAGAATGTCAATTAGTTTAGCCACTGTGGAAAGCAGTTTGGAGATTCCTCAAAGAGCTCAAAACAGAGCTGTCATTCAACCCAGCAATCTCATTACTGTGAATATTCCTAAAAGAAAATAGATCATTCTACCAAAAAAAATATGCATGCATAATGTTCATCACCACACTATTCACAACAACAAAGACATGGAGTCAATTTAAGTGCCCACCAATCATTGATTGGATAAAGAAAATATGATACATACACCATGGAATACTCCCCAGCCATAAAAATGGAATGAAATTATGTCCTCTGCAGCAACATGGATGAAGCTGGAGGCCATAATCCTAAGCAAACCAATACAGGAACAGAAAACCAAATATCACATGTTATAATTGGAAGCTAAACATTGAGCACACATAGACATAAACATAGGAACAATAGACACTGCAGACTACTAGACAGGGGAGGGAAGAAGGGGATGTGAGTTGAAAAACTACCTATTGGGTACTATGTTCGCTACCTGGGTGTAATATACCCATGTAACAAACCTCCACATGTACGCTCTGTAACTAAAATAAAAGTCAATATTTTAAAAAAGAAAATTTCCTGTGTTTCTTGTTGTCTTAGGTTTTAGATCACTCAAGAAAATTTGTTATTTTCATCCCCTATTCCTTCCTGTCTCCATTGTTAAACACAATTATTGGCATAAAAGAGGTTTTTAATACCCATTTTTAGACTGTATTCTAGCCTGGGCAATAAAACAAGACTCTCCTGGTCTCTCCCTCTTTCTTTCCCTCTTTCTCTCTTTCATTCTTTTTTTTCTTTCTTTTGCTGTTTCTTTCTCCTTTTCTCTCTTTTTCTAAAATCTCTTCCTCTTTCTTTCTCTTTCATTCTTTTTTTCTTTTTGATGTTTCTTTCTTTCTCCTTTTCTCTCTTTTTCTAAAATCTCTTCCTCTTTCTTTCATTCTTTTATTCTAAAAATAAAAAAATAAATAAATAAAAAGAAAATTTTTCCTTTTAGCTATTTCTAGTTTTTAACAATTGAGTATAGTATACTCCTATGCACAAAATTTGGAGCATATTTGTTCCTGTCTACCTGATTTCTCCAGAATTTGGAAACTAGTTGTGAATATTCTTAAGTTATGGCAATGTAGTTATTGGCATAAGTGCAATAAGAATCTGTTTTCAGCCAGACATGGTGACTCACACCAATAATCCCAGCACTTTGGGAGGCCGAGGCAGGAGGATCACCCAGATTGAGGAGTTCAAGACCACCCTGGCCAACATGGTGAAATCTCATCTCTACTAAAAATACAAAAGTTAGGCATGGTGGCAGTCACCTACATGTCATCCCAGTTACTCAGGAGGCTGAGGTGGCAGAATCGCTTGAACCTGAGAGCCAGAGGTTACAGTAAGCTGAGATCACACCATTGCACTACACCGTGGATTACAAGAGAAAAACTGTCTTTAAAAAAATCTGTTTATATTTGCAACAAGACACAATTGGAGAAATTGGTTATTTTAGGCTGGGCTTGGTGGCTCATGCCTATAATCCCAGCACTTTGGGAGGCCAAGGTGGATGGATCATGAGGTCAGGAGTTCAAGACCAGCCTGGCCAAGATGGTGAAACCACGTTTCTATCAAAAATACAAAATAATTAGCCAGGCATGATGGTGGGCACCTGTAATCCCAGCTACTCAGGAGGCTGAAGCAGAGAATTGCTTGAACCCAGGAGACGGAGGTTGCAGTGAGCCGAGATTGTGCCACTGCACTCCAGCCTAGGCAACAGAGCAACAGTCCATCTCAAAAAAAAAAAAAAAAAAAAGTGTTATTTTTTCCAAGGCTTTGACTGGAATGGTGTATATTCCTTTAAGGAATCAAACTTGCCTTGTAGAGCCAATAAAAGCCACTTAGGAAAACTGGCCTGATACCTTACCTTATCTACAAGTCCCTGTACAGGGTTGCAGACCCATGGTAAGTAAAGATTGTCACTTTTTTTTTTTTTTTTTTTAGATGGGATTATAGGCATTAGCCACCACACCCAGCTGGGAATCAAGAGTTTTTAAGGATAGTTTGGTGGGTTGGGGAGGCAGCCAGTGAGTCAGGAGTGTTGGCTGGTTGGGTTGGACATGAAATGACAGGGAGCTGAAGGTGTCCTCTTCTACTGGGTCAGTTCTTGGGTGGGGGCCACGATCACATGAGCCAGTTTATCAATCTAGGTGGTGCCAGCTGATCCATCTAGTGCAGGGTCTGCAAAATATCTGAAGCACTGATCTTAGGTTTTACAATAGTGATGCTATTGCCAGGAGTGACTTGGGGAGCATCAGAATCTTGTAGTATCTAGGGGCATGACTCCTAAACCAAAATTTCTAACTTGTTGACTAATTTGTTAGTCCTGCAAAGGCAGTCTAGTCCCAGGCAAGAAGGGGGATTGTTTTGGGCAAAGGCTGTTATCTTTATCTTTGTTTCAAACTATAATCTATAAACTAAGTTCTTCTCAAGATTAGTTTAGCCTATGCCCGGGAATGAACAAAGACAGCTTGGAGGTCAGAAACTGGATGGAGCTGGTCAGGTCAGATCTGTGTCACTGTCTCAGTTACAATTCTGCATTGACAGTTTCAGGAGGTCCCTCTGTGGAAGTAGAAGTGACCAGCATTGGGCAGGAGTTAGAAAGCTCTTACAACACAGAATGAACACATTTGTGGTGACTTGAACCCAAAGAGCAAGTGCCAACCACTCATAAATAAACCCTGGATGAAGGGTGGGGAGGGGGTTGAGGGAGCCCTATCCCAACTTTGGAAAATCTAGGCAGGACCTGGCCCATTGTGGTATAAGGGGCTCTGGTGTTGAGTCTTAAGAGCTATGGTAGCTTCCCGACATGATGGCCAAAGTCCTCGTCCCCTTTCCTAATACCAGCCTTTCTGTTCAGCCTTTAGTTACCACCTCTCCAATGGAGGGAAAGTTTAATAGACAAACAAGTGTCCCTTCATCCTGGAAGCCCAAGGGAGTCCCTGCCTTGTGCCAGACACTGCAGCCAACATGGGGGACAGCAAATAAGCCAGGGGCAGGATGGTGACACACACACAGCTTATGAGTGACGGGCCAGGCTGGGAGGGAGTGGGCTCCACAGACAAGACAGGGAAAGGGAATCCAGGAAGAGGGAGCAAGGAGACGAGGAGGGGGCACCTAGTTCCTCTCCAGGTCCTCTTTGGGCAGCCTGGAGCACTAGTGGGGAGGCAGGACAGCCCCTAAGCAACCAGACTGCTGGGGAAGGCGAGCTACTGGTTTCCTACAGGGGAGAGACAGCATCAAATCTGAGTTTGAAGATCATTCTGCAGTAACAAGGCAGTCCATACAGCCCTCAAGAGACAAGCAGGTGGCTCCTGGCACAGCCCCAGCAGGGAGAGGGAATAAGGGGTACAGGATGCCCAGTGGCACTGCCAGGTTACTGGCATGGCTGATTTTAAAAACTTAGGGAGGGACAAGATCTGGGGCTGGGTGGAGAAGAAAAAAAGTCTCCGCTTGGACATCTAGCCTCAGACCCTGATCTGCAGAGGAACATGGTTAGCTGTCAGGGCCCCGCTCCCCAACTCCTTTTTCTCTACTGTCTGATCCAGTGCCTCAGGGGCCAGGACCCCCCACCCACAGATGACTCATAGGATCCAGTGTGTCTCCAGGCTCTGACCTGTAAAGCTAATGGTTTCCCTGACATTTCCACTAGGATGTCACAAAGCCAATGGCCTCCCTGACATTTCTACCTGGATGTCACAAAGTTTTCAAGTTCAGCCTCCTTCCCCATCACACCCCTCTGACCTACTTTCTCTCAGTTCCACATTGCGGTTGGCCAGGCAAGCCTTCCTGACATCTGTCTGCCTTCCACCCATGTTTCTATCTCACCTGGATCTCTAAGCTCCATCCATTTCCCTTCAACACCTCTGGGTGCTGGTAACATCTGCTCCCACAGACCACTAGGGCCTCTGGACATACCAATCTGGTCACCAATCTGTTTCCGTTTCTTTCCTGGCCTCTGGCTACAATTAAGCAAAACTGTTCCTTGATCCACAGCCCAGACCCTTCATTAAACTTAGGTGCTAAACTTTGTTAAGCCTGACCTTCAGGACCAGAGCAAGCAGAAGAAATGAGAGGCCTGGCACAGAGGGAACAGCCCCTATCCTCGGGGCCTGCTCAGCAGCGACTTTTCCCACTGGGGTTGGTTCCCTAGACAGGACAGAGGTCTGGGCAGGGAAGGGACTCTGCCCAGGGGTCCAGGTCAAGAGTCCCAGAGGCAAACCAGAACGCAGCTCTGCACTGCGGAGGGCTGGAAAGGAGACAGGGTCTTGGCAGGTCTCAAGGCTGACAAACCACACCCAACACACTGGAGAGAGCGCTGGATAGGGAGACCCTCCGGTCAGGGGCCTGGGTGTACCTGGGAGTTAGCAGAAGTTCCTGTGGCAATCTGGGGTCCTGAGCCCATGAGCCAGGTTGAGGGCTGGTGAGGCCCTAGGGAGGAGAGGTCTGGGAAGATGGGTGAGGCTGGCTGGGGGAATGAGGCCATAGGAGGTGGGGAATGTGGCTCCTTTGAGTATCCTGGAGAAAACCCCCAGCTCTGGCCCTCGTTCAGGGAAGCCTTTGATGATTTGTTTTGGGGGCTTAGAGAGCCAGGTGTGCACTGGAGTGGGCAGAGCAGGAGTCCCTGAGCAGAGACCCGCTGGCAGAACATCACAGAATGCTACACGGGGACATTTTTACCATCTCTGCAGTGAAATCCCAGTTGAATACTATCAGGACAGGGAGCTCACTACCCCACCAAAGTTAGGCCTGAAGTATCACTGGGCATCCAATTCTCTGTTTCTGCTGGAGGAAAAGGAGGGAATCTGGGTGTAGGGGTCCTAGTCACTCTGGTGGGGCCGGCAGCCTCTTTTGACTTCTCAGGTGTGGACCTTTGCAGAAACACGGGCATGGGTGAAGCCTCAGCCAGTCATTCCCCCATCCCCACCCCCAGAAAGCACTAGCTCTCAGATCATAGTGAGTTCATGGGCTGGTCATGTCCCTCTTTCGCCTTCACCCACCCCACCAGTCACTAGCCACAGCATTTGGGTGAGGGGGGCTGGCTCTGAAGCTCCCTCCCCAGTGGAGCAAGCTGACATTCTCACACCTAGCTCAGCTATCTTGAATCCAGAAGTACCTTTTCTATATCCAGAAAAGCACAAGGACATTGACAGTGATGTTGGGTAGGTTATGTCCTTGTCTGCATTGCCCAACTGGCAACAATTCAGGAGCTTCAGGGATGAGTCACAGGGCCAAGCTGCTCACCAGTGACCAGGACAACGCCTCTTTGTCCTAAAAATGGTTTGCATTTCCCTTCAGCTCACCCACACCACAGCATGCCTACTACATATCCGTGACACTAACTCATGGCTGTCACCTGAAGTCACTCTGTGGTTCGGTACACACACTCTCCAGTCCTGGCCCACAAAGTCTCATCTAAACACACAAGATGCTGCCTAGACTGCGTGGAGCTTCTTCCTTTTAACAATTTTCCCAATTTCAGGAAATGGGACTATTAACTGAAACAGAAGAAAACTCGGGAACCATCTGCATGACATGTGTGAGTACCTGGTCCAGCAGGTTCTGACTGTTCCTGATCTTTCCAGAGCCCTTACAAAGCCTTGTTCTCGCAGGGTGCTAAGGTTCACAGACCTGCACCGAGAACTTATGAAGACTCCCTACTCCCCCTTACTTCGAGATTCCAGAGGAGCTTTGTCTGTTATTGTGGTCACAACTACCGCCAGGACGACCTAGGGGTCATCATGCTGAGCTGCTTCAGGAGCCAACTCAAGTTCCACTCTCTGGGGAGTGTTCCCAGACCCTCAGAACCAGTTTGGGCTCTGCTCACCTGGATGTTCTGCTTCCCTGGCCAGCTGGGAAGCAGAGGCCAGTCCCAGCTTCCCTTGCCACAGCATACCCTGTGGCCACTTTTCCGAAAGATATATATAGGGTCTTGCTCTGTCACCCAGCCAGGAGTGCTCTAACAGCTCCCTGCAGCCCTGACCTGCCAGGCTTGGGCGATCGATCCTCCCACTTCAGCCTCCTGAGTAGCTGGGACTACAGGTATGTCCCATCACACCCTGCTTATTTTTAAATTTTTTTGTAGGGTTGTGGGGGGGGAGTCTCACTATGTTGCCCAGGCTGGCCTTGAACTCCTGGCCTGAAGTGATCCTCCTACCTTGGCCTCCCATAGTACTGAGATGACAGGTATGAGCCACTCTGCCCAGCCAGAATTTTGGGTAGGTGGTGAGGCACAGGGAGGTGGCACTGGCCACCAGCAGACACATGCAGGAGCGTCTGTCTATAGCAATGGGGGTGGCGGCAGCAGCTCTTCACACCCACCCCAGGACCCACCCTGCCTGGCACTGGCTGGTGGTCATGCTTCCAACTGGAAGAACTCTGAGCCATGCCGCAAAGGGCCAACAGGATAAATCACGGGACCCAGGCAGGCGCTCCCTAGAGAACAGAGTGGTGAGTCAGAGGCTTGACCCCACTTAAGCTCTTCCTCAGGGGTAAGATTGGTTCAGTGCTCAGGAAGCCAATACCTGGATTGTTGGAGGATGAAGCTCTTGGCCAGAGGGGACCCCAGTGTGTGCTGGTAAGGGGCCCCATCTCCAGGTTGAAAGCGCTGCTTGGGCTCTAGGACGCACTAATTAACTAACGTGTGGTTAGGGTGAACCCGCAGGCACGCTGGCTCAAACGCAGAGGCACAGAGTGCAGAGCACTTTTTTCAAGGTGGTGTCTGGGAGAAGACCCAGAACAGGGAAAACTCAGAAACAGGGCTGTACCCAAACATCCTGGTAGCCCAGGCCACCTCTGCCTTGTTTACAATGACGGCTTTGCCTGCAAGGGAGTGTGTAGAGGGCCATGGGGTGAGGGCCTGCAGGCCGTGGTCATGGTTCCCCCTGTCCAGTGAGGAGAGGGCTGTCTCCCAGGCGGGTTAGGACGGGCCTGGCCTAGCCCCATCCCCTCAGGGGAGAAGGCGGAACAGACAGAGACAGAGCAGACAGGCCTGCGGATAACTTAGTTTATGAGTCAAGCCAATGCAATGCAAAATTGTTTCTGTTCCTTTTTTTTTTTAACCAAAATAAATAAATCAGATCTGTCCCTGTGAAGGTCAGAGTGATGAATGAGGGGGAGCTGGCCCCTTGGCCATGGCCTGCCCCTCACCCCCGGCCCCTCCTCTCCCTCTTCTGACCTGCTTTGGCACAGCAAAGAAAATGATGCATCAGGAAGTCTCCACTGGGTTAAAGGAGAAAGAAAGAGTGGTGGGGTGGGGCAGGAGGCCGAGGGAGGAGCGGCGGGGAGGTGGAGGGTTAACAGGACCAAGACAGCGCAGCCAGTTCCCCTGCGGTGGCGACCTGAGCAGGGCTTCCTGGCCATGCACAGACTCAGCAGGCTCCAGGTGCTGCCTGCGCCCAGGCGGGTGGGTGGGGCATGCTTGGGCCCCACACACAGCCTGAAACTCTTGAAGAAACAGCAGAGAATGGACACTGCAGAGACCAAAGCTGCCCTCTGTGCCAGGTCACACCAAGGCTCTCTCTGCCAGCTGCCCTGTGTCATCCTCAGTTCACACCACAGCTGGGGCCCAGCCTAGAAACCTCTGCCAGCCATGGCTAGATCCGACTCCAGGCTCCTCTACAGATTCTAAAGCTCAGCCTCAAGATGAAGCTATCCTAGTCCCAAATACAGGAGCCTGTGCCTTGCTGGGTGGCAGGGGTTGCCAGCAAACTAGGAGGCCACACGAGGCCCAGTCCCTACCCAAGGGAGTGACACTGGTGGAGAGGGTTGGAGCCAGAGCTGTCCCTCCCCAAAGACATCCCTCAGGGGCTACGTTCCCTCCTCCTGCTCCCCCACGGCCTCCTGGAAAACTGCTCAGAAGTTAGCAAAGCCTGGGCAGCGTGTGGCCTGTGGGGCAGCCAAGCACTGGAGGGGACGACAGCCTAACTCCTACGAGAGCAGAGGGAGGGGTGTGGCACAGCGAGGAGGGCGGCGGTGTGGGCTGCGCTGAGGCACTATTCTTTAGTTGAGAAGCAAGGGGCAGTCATGGGTGTGGAGAGGGCAGTGGCCCAAGCAACCCTAGGCAGCATTTATGACAAGTTCTTGAATACGTCCAGGTCGAAGGCCGTGTCCAGGAGGCGCTGCAGTTCTGTCAGGTGGGTCTTCTTGTTGCCGGTGGCTGGAGCAGCTGCTGGGTCCCGGCCGGCATACCTGAGAGATGGAGGGAAGGGGCAGTGAGGGCAGTGGCCATTGAGTGGGCCCAGCCCATCTCTGCTGCGTGTGCCCGGCTAACTGCCCACAGCCTTCCTGGCAGGGACCAAGGCCTTACCAGACCGGCTTGGCGCGGCTGATGGTGGTCCGAAGTCTCGGCTTCACGTAGTCGTAGTAGCCTTGGTTCTTGTGCTCCTCCTGGCACCAGGCCAGCTCAGCATTGGGGTACTTTTGCACCTCCTTCAGCAGGAGGTCAAAGGGGAATGGCGACAGCTAGGAGACAGCAGGGGTCACATCAAAAAGGGGAAACTTAGAGGGCAGGCAAGATCCAGCAAAGGGAAACTGGTGTTCCAAGCAGGGGAGGTCAGGAACCTGAGGGCCGCACCCCCAGCAAGGCTGTTCCGTGAAGGCACCAGAGCCCTGACCTCTGCAGGGGGGACACCCTGACGGCACCACCCACCCTCACCTGCTCGATCCTTGTGATGGCCACCTGCCCCACCATGTCACGTGCTTTGCGCTCCCGAGTGAGGTCATAGTACACCTTGCCAGTGCAGAAGAGAAGCCTTTTGACATGCTCTGGGTTCTGAGCCGCAGGGCCATCTTCTGGGATCACCCGCTGGAAATGGGTTCCTACAAGAGAATTCCCATGGCTGGGGTGGTTCTCTCAGGGATGTGGCTGAGAGCTCTCCTGGAGCCAGGGCTGTGCCATGGACTGCTGCCAGGACATGCAGCTTTCAAGGGTTAGAGATGCTTCCCATTCACCAGCCTCTGATGCCCTGTATTTGCTCAGACCAAGAGTACTTTGAAAAGCACATAATGTGTAACAAACACACAGCAGACATGGCCAGTTCAGGGTATCAAGTAACACCAGGCTATCCTTCAAAACAACTTGTCTTAGACTTTAGGAACAAGTAAGTATATTAAAACATCCCATGTTCACTCCATTTCTACTGCTCAGGATTTTACAAATATAAGCACTTCCAACATAATGAGAGAAAATACTCAGATAGAGAATAGTGGGTTGGCCAGATGTGGTGGCTCAGGCCACCACAGCACTTCGGGAGGCTGAGGCAAGAGGATCCCCTGAGCTCAGGAATTTGAGACCAGCCTGGGCAACATGGTGGTACTCCATCTCTACAAAAAATAAAAAAAATTAGGCCAGGCACAGTGGCTCATGCCTGTAATCTCAGCACTTCGGGAGGTTGAGGCGGAGGGATCATGAGGTTAGGAGTTTGAGACCAGCCTGACCAACATGGTGAAACCCCATCTCTACTAAAGCTACAAAAAAATTAGTTGAGCATGGTGGCATGCACCTGTAATCCCAGCTGCTCAGGAGGCTGAGGCAGAAGAACTGCTTGAACCTGGGAGGTGGAGGTTGCAGTGAGCTGAGATCGTGCCACTACACTTCAGCCTGGGCAACAAAGTGAGACTCTATTGTCTCAAAAATAAAAAAAAATGTGGGTTGAAGGGTACAAACATACAGTTAGAAGGAATAAATTCAATATTTGATAAACGAGTAAGGTTAACATACATTGTACTAGGGTGATGGATACCCTAATACCCTGACTTAAGCACTACACATCATATACACGTAACTAAAACCAGTTGTGTTTTTATACACTAACAGTGAACAATAAGAAAAGGAAATTAGGACAATTCCATTTATGATAGCATCCAAAAGAATAAAAGCCTGGGCACAGTGGCTCACACATGTAATCCCAGTACTCTGAGAGGCCGAAATAGTAGGATCACATTAGCCTGGGAGTTGACGCTGCAGTGAGCGATGATCACATCACTGCACTCCAGCTTGGGCAACAGAGTGAGACTGTCTCAAAAATATACAAACGAAAAATAAAAACAAAACAGAAAAATTAGCTCAAAGTGGGTCAAAGATCTAAATATAAGCATGATAACTATAAAACTCAGAAGAAATCATAGGGAGAAAGTTTTACGACAATGAATTTGGCAATGATTTCTCAGATATGACACCAGAGTCACAGACAACTAAAGAAGAAATAAGACAAATCTGACTTCATGAAAATTAAAAACTTTTGTACATCAAAAGATACTAACAACAGTCCAGGTTTGGTGGCTCAGGCCTGTAATCCCAGCACTCTGGGAGGCCAAGTTGGGCAGATCACCTGAGGTCAGGAGTTCAAGACCAGCCTGGCCAACATGGTGAAACTCTGTCTATACTAAAAATACAAAAATTAGCCAGGTGTGGTGCCATATGCCTGTAATCCCAGCTACTTGGGAGGCTGAGGCAGGAGAATCATTTGAACCAGGGAGGTGGAGGTTGCAGTGAGCCAAGATCGTGCCAATGCACTCTAGCCTGGGTAACATTAGAGTAAGAGTCCAACTCAAAAAAAAAAAAGCAAAAAAAACCAACAAACCCAAAAACAAAACAAAAGATACTAACAACAGAATAAAAGAATAACCCCTAGAATGGGAGAAAATATTTGCAAATTATATTTCTGATAAGGAATTAATATCTAGAATATACAGACAACTCTTAAGACTTAAAAACAAGCAACCAGATTCAAAAATGTGCAAATGACTTGAGTAGGCTGGGTGCCGTGACTCATGCCTGTAATCTCAATACTTGAAGAAGCCAAAGTAGGAGGATTCCTTGAGCCCAGGAGTTCAAGACTAGCCTGGGCAACCTAGTGAGACCCTGTCTCTTAAAAAAAAAAAAATTAAAAAAAAAAAAAAAGGATTTGAATAGACAGTTCTCTAAGGAATATATACAAATGGCTAATAAGCATATGAAAAGATGCTCAATATCACTTAATTATTAGAGAAATGTAAATAAAAACCACAATGCAGTATCATCTCACACCCATTAAGATGGCTACTATGAAAAAAAAACCCAGAAAATCGTAGGTGCTGAGAGGCTGTAGAGATGGTGGGATCCTCATATACTGTTGGGATGTAAAATGCAGCCACTGTGGAAAGTGTGGCAGTTCCTCAAAAAATTAAAAATAGAATTACCATATGGTCCAGCAATTCCACTTCTGGGTATATATTCAAAAGAACTGAAAGCAGGAACTCAAAGAAATATTTGTACACTCGATGTTCATAGCAGCTCCTCTAATCACAATAGCTGAAACACGGAAGTGACCCAAGTGCCCATCGACAGATGAATGGCTAAGCAAAATGTGGCATACACATATAATGGAGTATTATTCAGGCTTTTTGTTTTGTTTTGAGACAGAGTCTCACTGTATCGCCCAGGCTGGAGTGCAGTGGCGCAATCTTGGCTAATTGCAACCTCCACCTTCCGGGTTCAAGCAATTGTCCTGCCTCAGCCTCCCCAGTAGCTGGGATTACGAGAGTGAGCCACCACACCCAGCCATGTATCATGGGTCTTTACAACCAAAAATCTGGCAAAAGCCAGTAAGAATCACAAATGTCAGCCCCATGAGCTGCAAAAGAGCAGCAGCAAAGAAGCCCCAAACATATCTTTCCCTAGGAAATGCCCGTCTCCCTCACACTCACCTGGAAGCATCTCATCAAAGCTGGATCTGGCCTCGGGGTGGCGCAACAGGGATTTAGGGGTGAAGATAATTAACTGAAATACAGAACAACAGGCTTGTGAAGGATCAGATTCTGAAGATTCCAGAAGGAAGGTCAAAAGCAAGGCTGCCCAAGCCTTGACCTTCAGGCCATGAAACACAACGACCTGCCCTCCCACTCAATAGGAGCCTCAGGTCAGAAGAGGCAGTGGAGGAAGAAAGAGGAAAGATGACCAATTTCCCTGCCGTTCACCTCCATTAGCCAGGCATCCAATCCTGGCAGGGCCCATCCCAGCCTACTCAGACTCCCAATCCTCCCTTCCCTGCTTCTCTGTACCTAGGAAAGAGCTCTGACCCTCTCCCTGGCAGCTGCAGAGCAAATGCACTCAAAAGATACCCAAAGTCCATCTAAGGCTGTGATGCGGCCCAGCACTAAGAAGCACCAGGGCTGTCGTGCCCTGTGGGCCCTTGAGCTGCTGGGGACACTCCGAGCTGTAAGCCTCTGCCCCACACCCCCACCTCTGTGGCATCCCAGGGCAGCAGGGCACTCTCCCTGGGCTGTCCCCCACACTCCTTCCTTCTTAGGAATCAGTTCTCCCACTTATCCCTCCACTTAGCTTCTACTCACCCTTCAACACCCAGCTCAGGAGCCACTCTCCCTGGCTCCTGCGCTAAACCCTGCACTCCCTTGGCCTCTGCCAGGGCTCACCTTTCTTCCAGAGCTCAGCACACCCCCTATGACCACCTGTTCAAACATCTGCCCTCCCCACCAGGCTGAAGCCTGCAGCCTATGTGATTGCTCTGCATGTGGTGCTCAGCAGCCTGCAGGGGCCCAGCTGGGGAAGAGGACTCGCAGAACATGCAGTTCCCTCATGGCAATAGTGAGGAGGAGGGGCCAGGCTCCCTGACGCCATGTCCTGTCCATAGCCCCCACTGCAGGTGCCCACCTAGCCAACCCCAAGCAAGAGGCTCTCTGAGGAGCCCTTTCCTGCACCAACAGGGCAGGGCCAGGCCTTGTTTGAGCAAGGGAGGCCCTGCCACTGACCGGCTTCCGGAAGGGCAGCAGGATCTGGCGTCGCAGCACGTGGAAGAAGTTGCCAGGGGTGGAGCAGTTGACAACAACCCAATTGCAGTCATACAGCTGATTGATGTCGAAGTTGGCTTCTTGAAGGTCCTGCAGCAAGGAAGGAAATGGCCAGAGGCCAGGATGCAGCACTGAGTCTTCTGGAGCATCCAGGGCCCTCAGGGGATCTAGTTTGGATATTTGTCCCTGCCCAAATCTCATGTTGAATTGAAATTCCCCAATGCTGGAGGTGGGGCTTGGTGGGAGGTGTTCAGATCATAGCTTGGGCTATGTGATAAGTGAATTCTCTGAGTTCACACGAGATCTGGTTGTTTAAAGTGTGTAGCACCTCTCTCCCACTCTCTATGGCTCCTGCTCTGGCTATGTGACATGCCTGCTCCCCAACTTCATCTTCCGCCATGATTGTAAGCTTCCTGAGGCCTCCCCAGAAGCCGAGCAGATGCCAGCATCACGCTTCCTGTACAGCCTGCAGAAGTGTAAGCCAATTAAACCTTTTTTCTTTATAAATTACCCAGTCTCGGGTTTTTCTTTATAGCAACACAAGAATGGCCTAACACACTGACTCATCAGGAGATGTAAGCCGACACTAAAAAGTGAGTCCAGCAAGCTCTGTTGGCCAGCCTCATACCCTGGAGGACAGCCTCAGTCCCACTCAATCCCTCCTATTTCTCTGAAAGCAATTGCCCAGCATGAAACAGATACTATTTTAAGAGACACAAGTTCTACCTAAAACCTATTCTAATTTTCCTTAGACACTGACTCTTAATCATTTTCTTTGGGTTCTTTTT
Source organism: Cheracebus regulus (assembly GCA_963574635.1). NCBI lineage: Eukaryota > Metazoa > Chordata > Mammalia > Primates > Pitheciidae > Cheracebus > Cheracebus regulus. Next base: position 54,934 of record CAUYQU010050396.1, on the reverse strand, counting down.
TTTTTTTTTAAGACAGGGTATTGTTCTGTCACCCAGGCTGGAGTGCAGTGGCACGATCTTGGCTTATTGCAGCCTTGACTTCCCAAGCTCAAGCAATCATCCCACCTCAGTATCCCAAGTAGGTGGGAATGCAGGCGTGTGCCACGATACCCAGCTAATTTTTACATTTTTTGTAGAGACAGGGTCTCACCATGTTGCCGGGGCTGGTTCTTTGAGTTCTTAAAAGTTTCACTAGAATCACCCCAAAGTTCTCTACTCTTTTTTATTTTTGAGATGGAGTCTCGCTTTGTTACCCAGGCTGTAGTGCAATGGCATGATCTCGGCTCACTGCAATCTGTCTCCTGGATTCAAGAGATTCTCCTGCCTCAGCCTCCCAAGCAGCTGGGAATACAGGCGCATGCCACCATACCCAGCTAATTTTTGTATTTTTCGTACAGACAGGGTTTCACCATATCGGCCAGGCTAGTCTCGAACTTATGACCTTGTGCTCTGCCCACCTTGGCCTCCCAAAGTGCTGGGAGCACCACGTGAGCCAACGCACCCGGCCAAGTTCTCTCCTCTTAAATATGTACCTGAATCAGGGTCCGGGAGCATCCCCCAGGAGTCTGTACTGAGGGGCTCACGTGGCGTTTCTGTGCTTGCAGCAATAGCAGGAAGCCAATGGAGGCAGTCCTTACACCTTCCTTTGTGCTCTGAGGAAGGCTCCCATCCCAGGGAGCCCAGAGGTACGGGGCCACACCTGTCCAACCATGTGTGCGCCCCAGGATAGAGGAAAGGACAGAGCCACCTCAGGATGCCCAGATAGCATGTCCTTCCCCAGGGTTCCTATCAGACACCCTGAGAACAACTAGGCTGACGGGGCCCGTATTACTCACCGGCAGCACGTCTGGGTCATCGTTGCACATCTGCAGGAACCGCTCTGGGCGGGCAGAGGAATGTTCTGGACCCTGGAACCAGAAACATGAGTTATAGTTTAGGAGCTCCTGCATACTGACATTTGCCACATTTGCTGTTCCTCCTCCTTAACCAACTAGCTCATTTCTGGTTATTTTTTTTCTTGATGACAGGATTCAGTTCCTTCCCCCTCCCACTGGCAAAGCACTTGGTTCCTCATCATTTCCACACTTGGATGCCTGCACGTCTAGGGAGTCTGCACCAGCAGGGACGGGGCATGCTAGCCATATCCAGATGGGCTACTCTGGCCTTCTGAAATCACATCCCATCTGAGACGTATGAAAAGCAGCAGCAGAGCCCTTAGGAGGCTGGTGTGAGCCACTGGTTCTCGTGCCAATCTTTGGGGTCGGGGTCCTACATAGGCCCTTCCCAAGTGCTAGGTCTGGCAGGGAAGGGCCAGAGGCTCACCATGCCCTCCATGCCATGCGGGAGCAGTAACACGATGCCATTCTGCCGCACCCACTTGGCTTGTCCAGGGCAGATAAACTGGTCGATGATGCACTGAGCCGTGTTGTGGAAGTCACCAAACTGGGCTTCCCAGAGAACCAGGGCATTAGGACTGGCCATGGCGAAGCCCAGCTCAAAGCCTACAAGGGACAAAGGAAGGAGAAAACCGTGTCCAGGATACCAGCCAGAGGGCCGGGGGACTGGGTTAGGGAGAGGCCCTGGTGAGGTGGCTCCAGGCACTCACCCAGCACGCCGTACTCAGACAGTGAGCTGTTGCACACCGTGTAGGGGGCCTGATTGGGCCAGAGGTGGTTCATGGGGATGCAGGTTCTCTTGTCCACGTTCTGGTCATGGAGCACATGGTGGCGGTGGCTGAGACAGGACAACAGAGGTAATAACCAGGAGCTCTGACTTGACAAGCAAATATGCTGGGGACCCACACAAAGCACCAGCAGATGCCACGCTCTGTGACCTGGACTTCCAACTAGGCAGTTGCAGAGTGCAGCCCCACCCGGGTCTTAACAGAAGCATCCACAGCAAATGAGGGACAGAGGCTTTCAGCCTGAGAGCAATGGGACTCAGTAGCTGCCTTCTGGAAAAGAAACACCAGAACCCCTTCCTTTCCAACTCCTACTCTTTGGAGGGCAAACAAGACTGCCCAGAACATTACCTGAATGTGCCCCGCTCCACGTCCTGGCCGCTCAGCCGGATGTGGATGCCCTCCTTCAGGAGCGAGCCAAATGCCATGTACTCTGCCAGAGCCCAGTCCACAGTCCGGTTCTTCACCATTTCCCCACGAGTCTTCAAGATCCGGCTCAGCCCTGCAGAGACACCGCTCTCACCAGCTGCTGCAGGCCCTGCCTGCACATGCCTGCCTTGCTTCTCAGCATGCCCATGGCAAGAGCAGAGACTTCTTCACTCGTATAGTATCTGGGTTCCTGACTCATTGGAAAAGCTGTGACCTAAGTCTCTCCTTTACTACTGAGGAAGTGTAGGATTGTGCTAAGGGTAGGGAGTGAGAGAAGTGGCTCCATCCAACCACCCCAGAGGCCTCGAGCAGGGCAGGAAGGGAGTCTCTGTAGGACACATGATGGGGGCCAAGGTCACAGTCCTAGACAGTCGTCACCACTGGCCTGGGCTCCAACATTTCCACAGGTCAGCACAGAGCTTGTTACCTCCATGAATAGTGAAGTTTTCCACAGGCACAGAGCTAGCCACGTTCCCGATGTGTGTCAGAATATCCTCCGTCAGACCCGTGGAGGGACAGGACATGCTCCTGGGCTGCCCGTCCAGGGTGAAGAAGCCTAGGAGACGAAGGACAACTGAGGCATGACATCTGCTCTACTTTCCAGGGACCATACCTTGGCAGATATATGATTTTGGGGAGAAGCAGGGTGAGAGACAGCATGGCTCACACTGTTCCCCAGAAAACATTAGTGCAGGGGTCTCAGTCCAGGGTCTGCAGGGAGCTTTGCTGAAATGGTGCACACAACTGTGTGTTGTGGGTACAAAGTGGGGAGCATTAATTTTTCTGGGAAGAGGATGCCTTGTTACATCAGATCCTCAAAGGAGCTTATTTGTGGCACTGTTTCCTCACTCACCAGGCCAGGGGGAGTCCAGCCAGTGCTTAATGTGCAAGATCTTCTCATCTTTAGATCTGGCAAAAGCTTCCTCACAGATCTTATCATACTTGGAAATTTCTTCCTGGAGGGTTGGGCACAACATAGCAGTGACTGGCACAGGGCATGACTATTGCACGTGCCCACCCGTATCCCCACACTTTCTGATGGCCACCACGTAAGCCGAACCATACCCCTGGCACAACCCCATGCATGCCCACCCAGACTCCCACACTTCCTGGGTGCAAAACATCTCAGATTCGGCCAGCCTCCAGACCTGCTCCTTCTCAACATGTACAATGCTTTTCTAAGATTTTATTCTTTTCACTTCCAAAAGTTTCTTCCCCACATTTGCTGGGTAGAGATCTGCTCAGAGTTTGAACCCCTAACCCTTTACCATATTTTTTCTTAAGAACTGGTCCCAGGCAGCCGGGCGTGGTGGCTCACACCTATAATCCCAGCACTTTGAGAAGCCGAGGCAGGCAGATCACCTGAGGTCGGGAGTTTGAGACCAGCCTGACCAACATGAAGAAACCCTGTCTCTATTAAAGATATAAAATTAGCCGGGCATGGTGGCACATGTCTGTAAGCCTAGCTACTCAGGAGGCTGAGGCAGGAGAATTGCTTGAACCCAGGAGGCAGAGGTTGTGGTGAGCCAAGATTGGGCCATTGCACTCCAGCCTGGGCAACAAGAGTGAAAATTCCATCTCAAAGAAAAAAAAAAAAAAAGAAAAAAAAAAAGAACTGGTCCGGGCTGGGTCTGCAGTGACTCATGCCTGTAATCCCAGCACACTTTGGGAAGCCCAAACAGGCAGATTACTTGAGGTCAGGAGTTTGAGACCAGCCTGACCAATATGGGGAAACTCTGTTCCTACTAAAAATACAAAAATTAGCTGGGTGTGGTGGCTCGTGCCTGTAATCCCAGCTACTTGGGATGCTAAGGCATAAGAATCGCTTGAACCCAGGAGGTGGAAGTTGCAGTGAGCTGAGATCACACCACTGAACTCTAGCCTGGATAACAGAGCTAGACTCCATCTCAAATAATTAAATAAATAAATAGAAAAGAACTGGTCTAGCTCTCATGGTTCCTGGTACAGTCCCAAGAAGGTCTGGGCCCAAAGCTCCATCTCCAGCATAGGCTATAGGCTATCAGGTTGCTCTGATCTGGGATCTGTCCTGTTCCCATGCTCAGACACAGCTCCTCATACCCACCCTCTCTCTCTCTGGGGCAGGTGCTTGGCCTTCCCACTGACAACCAACCAGCACTTACTATCCAGATTACAACAAGCCCCTTAACAAGCTGGACCCACTACCTACCTCTCACCCCTGCACGATTTGCAAAATCTGAGAAAACCTACTGGGCTGCTCCTACCTCAACCTGGAAACATCCCCTTCTCTTCCTCAAAACACTGTTTAAGGCCCACTTCCTTTACAAAGCATCTCAGTGGCCCAGATCCTTTGAAAAGTTATGCACTGAAATGCTGTAGTTGTAAATATTTCACATGCTCTCACATGTATCCTCATTACTTGCAAAAGTGAGAACTGGCCCTGTGGCCTGCCTTTTCTAGTCCTCCCTGGCTCTGGAAAGGCGCACCGGGACAGAATCGCAGGGACGCACCTCATACTCGGGCTGGTTGACCACACCCTGTGAGACCAGCAGCTCGGCATACTTCTGCAGCACGGGCTTCTGCTTGCGGATCTGCTTGTACATGAGTGGCTGTGTGAACATGGGCTCGTCCATCTCGTTGTGGCCGTTGCGCCGGTAACACACCTGCTCAGATCAGTGAGAGGATGTCAGAGACTAGGGCTGGCTCCTTGGGAAGAAGTGCTGTTGGGGCACCTGCTTCATCTCTCCTAAGGGATGGCCACATTCCTCATGCCTGCCCTGGAGTTTACCTTCTCTAGAATTAGGATCCTGTCTGTCTATCCTTCACACAGTAGAGCTGCTCTGACCGTCAATGTGTGGCCCTCCTTACCACCACAGCTCCCACCTGGGAAGCATTCCTTAGTACTCATAGGCCTGAACACTTTGGAGCTCAAAGGAACCTGCAAGAGGCCTGGCAGTAGAGAGCCCTAAAGTGACTCATCAAGACAAGCTCCTCTCCTTGGGACACAGGAGTGCCGAGGGCAAGAGGGGTGGGTGGGTCAGATGCTCTGCCCAGGACGTGCTGTCCCTGGAGTCACTCACCAAATCAACAACCACATCCTTGTGGAAGGTGCTCCTCCACTCGGCCGCCACTTTGCACACGTACATGACAGCCTCAGGGTCATCTGAGTTCACGTGGAAAATGGGGGCATTCACCACTCGGGCCACGTCGGTGGGGTAGGGGGAGGAGCGGGCCATCCGAGGGTCAGTGGTGAAGCCGATCTGCAAGGAACATGTAGTATTACAAGAGGGCACCTGGCATAGTGGCATAGGACCAGAGGGCAGGGCCAAGGCTGGGCATGGCATGCACTTGCCACCTGGCTGCTCTGAGTATGTGCCCCCAAATGGCTGTTTACACTTCTTTTCCTTTAAGTTTTGTTTTTTCCTATTATGACAACAAAATCCACACATATTTAACAGAGGATTATTTATTCAGTTAATTTTAGAGACGGAGTTTCTCCATGTTGGTCAGGCTGATCTCGAACTCCTGACCTCAGGTGATCTGCCTGCCTCGGCCTCCCAAAATGCTGGGATTATAGGTGTAAGCCACAGTACCCAGCCAGAAAAGAAAATGTAAAGGCTTCATAACATTCCCTACCACTCAGATGTACTAAAATTTAATGAGATATTCATACTTTTATGATCTGCATTTAAAATTTTATCTTATGACATATTTCAAACGTAAAGTATGATAATACTACACTCTCACCCATGAGCCCATCACCTAACAGGAACACATCTCAACAGTTCTGCCATACTTATTTGTGGACCAGAATGTTTCTGTCACAGAGGCTCAAGTCTGCAGGCCTCCTTACCCTGAAATCAGAGGAGGACACTTCCACAAGTTTCTAACTGTACGACATGTGTCTGTAACAGCATATAGTATCTTCTGAGGCTTCTGGGTAACTTTTATTTTTTATTTTTATTTTCTTTGGGACGGAATCTCGTTCTGTCACCCAGGCTGGAGTGCAATGGCATGATCTCGGCTCACTGCAGCCTCTGCCTCCTGGGTTCAAGTGATTCTCCTGCCTCGCCTCCCAAGTAGCTGGGATTACAGGTGTGCGCCACCATGCCCTGCTAATTTTTCTTTTTTAAATTTTTTTATGTTTGGAAGCACAGTGGTTTGTACTTTCTTTTTATTTTTTTATTTTTTATTTTGCCCTGCTAATTTTAAAAAATATTTTTGGTAGAGACGGGGTTTCACCATATTGGCCAGGCTGGTCTCGGACTCCTGACCTCAAGTGATCTGCCTGCCTCGGCCTCCCAAAGTGCTGGGAGTATAAGCGTGAGCCACTGCTCCCAGCTGACTCTTAAATTTTGATGTCATTTCAATTCATGAGAAAGCTGAAAGAGTACTACAAAGAACTCCCATACAGTCTTTACTTAAAGTCACCACATGTTTACATTTTGCCCCCTCTGCTTTAATTATTCATGCTCTACCATTACACACATACACCTTTCCCCTGAACCATTTAGGAGACAGTTGTAGACCATTCCTATTTTCTAGGGAAAGTAGAAATTCCCCTGCCTCACCACAGTGCAGCACTCAGCTTCATGCAATTTACACTATGTATCTGCGTGATCCACAGCCCAAGACATCATGCAACAGCACTGTATAATCCACTCCACACTCACTCCATCGACTGTCCTAACAATGTCTACATGGTCTTCTTTCTCCTTAGCCCAGTATCCAGGCCAGACACCACACCAGATTTACTTGTCATGTCTCTCTAGTTCCTGCTATTCTGGAAGGCTTTCCTGGGTTTCTCATGGCATTGACATTTTTGACAGTATTTCCATGTTTTCAAACTATACTAATATATACTCTATGTACCTTATATATATGGCAGCATATTCTAAATACTGTACAATTCCCTTGCAGTTTGCCCTTTGTTTAACATTTGCTTTTATGACATATCCAGGTTGAAACATGTAGCTATACTTCCTTTATTCTCTGCTTCCTAGTAAAACTTATCTAGACACAGTATATACCACAGTGTATTTATCCATTCTCCCATTGGTAGATATCGTCTTTGTTTCCAATTTGTGGTAATCACAATGTTGTTGTACACATGCTTATACAGGTTTTCTCCCGGAAAGCTGAGTTTATTTGCGGTCTAATCCTAGGAAGGGAAAACTGAGCCACAGGCAGGAGCACTTTAAATTTTTCTAAATGTTATCAGATGGCTCTCCTGAGTGGCTGTTCCAATTACATTCCTACTAGCAGCATATGAATATCCTGCATTTTCCATTTACCACTGTGACCATTTCCCCAGGATATTAAACTTTTTAATGGTAGTATGCCTTCCTATAGCTTTGCCAAATTTTATGCAACGACACTTCTGCTATTGAACATAAGCTCTATCAGCAGGATAAGAGCTCTATCTGCTATTGAACATAAGCTCTATACACAGGTGGGTGTGCACACGCATGATGGAGGTGCACTCTACCAGCAGGAGTATCTACACAGGTGGCTGTGCACACGCATGATGGAGGTGCACTCTACTAGCAGGAGTATCTACACGGGTGGGTGTGCACACACATGTGATGGAGGTGCACTCTACTAGCAGGAGTATCTGCACCGGTGGGTGTGCACACACATGATGGAGGTGTACTCTACCAGCAGGAGTATCTGCACCGGTGGGTGTGCACACACATGATGGAGGTGCACTCTACCAGCAGGGGTATCTATACTAGTGGGTGTGCATGCACATATATGACAGGCATACTCCAAATATACTCTGTAGTTTTCCCCACTAAGGATGTATTAATAATACCTCTTAGTATAATATTGGAGGCAGCTATACTTACTACTATACCATCAATGCATTCTCTAAGTTTACTTTTGGGAGTGAATGTGTTAGCAGGAAAATCTCGCTAAGAGGAAAAGCTGGTCTGGGAGCCAAAGGGACCGTAAGGCCAAATGGTTTCTCCTCTCACCCCTGACCCTTCTCACCCCTCCCATCTGCTTCAACCCTGACAACTCGTTCACTAGCTATGCCGATACTTCTGGAGGAGCCAGTTCCCCTGTGGAACAGGTCTCACTGTTGGAAGTTTTCCCTTCATTCAATTAAAATCTGCTTCTTGGTAATTGGAGCAACCCATTGGAGCTAACTCTGTCCATTAGATGCTTTGCTACATGAATCATTTATATTTGAAAACAGTATCCACATGTAAAAGAATGAAGCGGGACTCCTTCCTTGCACCATACACAAAAATTAACTCAAAACAGATCATAGATGTAAGGGACAAAACGATAAAACTCAGAAGAAAACAGAGGAGGTAAATTTTTGGGACCTTGGGTTAGGCAAAGCCTTCTTAGATATGACACCAAAACTCACAAGCAATGAAAGAAAAAACAGATAAACTATGCTGGATAAAAAATAAAACTTTCGTGCTTCCAAAGACACCAAAATCATCCCACAAAATAGGAGGGAAGGCTGGGCATGATGGCTAATGCCTGTAATCTCAGCATTTTGGGAGGCTGAGGCAAGTGGATCACCTGAGGTTGGGAGTTCGAGACCAACCTGACCAACATGGAAAAACCCCATCGCTGCTAAAAAAAAAAAAAAAAAAATACAAAAATTAGCAGGGCGTGGTGACACATGCCTGTAATCCCAGCTACTCAGGAGGCTGAGGCAGGAGAATAGCTCGAATTTGGGAAGCAGAGGTTGCAGTGAGCTGAGATTGCACCACTGCACTCCAGCCTGGGCAATAACATCGAAAAAAAAAAAAAAAAAGAATGAGAGGAAATATTTGCAAATAATTGGATACATGGCTCATATCCAGAATATATAAAGAACTCTTACAACTCAACAATAAAAAGACAATTTGGTCAAAAAATGAGCAAAGGATCTGAATAGAAATTTCTCCAAAGACATACGAAAGCCAATTTAAGCAAATGAAAAGACACACATCATTAGTCATTAGGGACATGCAAATGAAAACCACAATAAGATAACTCCTCACACCTAGATGGCTAGAATAAAGCAGACAATAACAAGTGTTGGTGAGGATGTGAGAAAAACTGGAGTCCTAGCCGGGCATGGTGGCTCATGCCTGTAATCCCAACATTCTGGGGGGCCGAGGCAGGTGGATCACTTGAGGTCAGGAGTTCAAGACCAGCCTGGGCACCATGACAATACCCTGTTGCTACCCTCCCCCTCAAAAAAAAAAATTTAGCTGGTGTGGTGTCGTGTATCTGTAATCCCAGCTACTCAGGAGGCTAAGGCAGAAGAATCCCTAGAACCTGGGAAGCAGAAGTTGCAGTGAGCTGAAACTGCACCACTGAACTCCAGACTGGGTGACAGAGTAAGACCTTGTCTCAAAAAAAGAAAAAAAAAGTCTGGGTGCAGTGGCTCACACCTGTAATCCCAGCACTTTGGAAGACAGAGGTGGGTGGATCACTAGGTCAGGAGTTCCAGACCAAACTGACCAACATGGTGAAACCCTGTCTCTAAAAAAAAATAAAAAAAAAATAAATAAAGGAATCCTGCTATATTTCCAGTGGGAATGTAAAAATGGCACAGCCACTTTGAAATAATCTGAGATTTCCACACAAAGTTGAACACAGAGCTACCAAATGATCTAGCAATTCCACTCCTAGATATATAGCCACAAAGAATTCAAACACATATACACAGGCTGGGCACAGTGGTGCATGCCTGTAATCCCAGCACTTTGGGAGGCTGAGGTGGGGTATCACCTGAGGCCAGGAGTTCAGACTAGCCTGGTCAACAAGATGAAACCCCGTCTCTACTAAAAGCACAAAAATTAGCCAGGTGTGGTGGCACACACCTGTAGTCCCAGCTACTCGGGAGGTTGAGACACTTAAGAGTAATTTGAACCCAGGTAGCAGAGGTTGCAGTGAGCCAAGATTGTGCCACTGAAGTCCGGCCTGGGCCACAGAGCGAGACTCTGTCTCAAAAACAAAACAAAACAAAACAAAAGTATATATTATCACTTGTACATAAATGTTCACAGGAGCATTATTTTATTTATTTTTGAGACAGAGTCTTGCTCTGTTGCCCAGGCTATAGTGCAATGGTATGATCTCGGCTCACCACACTCTGCCTCCCAGGTTCAAGTGATTCTCCTGCCTCGGCCTCAAGAGTAGCTGAGATTACAGGCACACATCACCACGCCCGGCTAATTTTGTGTTTTTAGTAGAGACAGGGTTTCATCATGTTGGCCAGGCTGATCTGAAACTCCTGACTTCAGATGGCCTGCCTGCCTCAGCCTCCCAAAGTGCTGGGATTACAGGTGTGAGCCACTGTGCCCAGCCCACAGCAGCATAATTTATCACAGCCCAAAAGTAGAAACAATCTAAATGTTTACCAACTGATATAGAACACATATTATATGATTTAATTAATATGAACATTTCAGAATAAATACATCTATAGAGACAGGAAGTAGATTAGTGGTTGCTAAGGGCTTGGGAGGATGGCGGGGTAGGAGTGTGATGACTAAGGGGCGCAAAGTTTCTCCTTAAGGTGATGAATGCTCTGAAATCAACTGTGATAGTTGTACATATTTATAAATATACTAAAACTCACTTAATTACAGACTTGTTAAATGGATAAATTATATGATATGTGAACTATATCTCAATAAAGCTGTTAAAAAATACAATTTTTTTTTTTTTTTTTTTTTTTTTAAGATGGGGTTTCACCATGATGGCCAGGCTGGTTTTGAACTCCTGACCTCAGGTGATCCACCCACCTCGGCCTCCCGAAGTGCTAGGATTACAGGCGTGGGCCACCGCACCCGGCCTCAAAAAATACAATTTTTAAAAGTTGAGCAGGCTGGGTGTGGTGACTCACACCTGTAATCCCAAGTAATTTGGGAGGCTGAGGAGGGTGGATCACTTGAAGTAGGAGTTCAAGACCAGTAAACATGGCGAAACCCTGCCTCTACAGAACATACAAAAATTAGCCAGGTATGGTGCATGCCTGCAGTCCCAGTTACTGAGGAGGCCAAGGTGGGAGGATCACTTCAGCCTCGGAGGTGGAGGCTGCAGTGAGTCTAGATTGTGCCACTGCACACCAGCCTGGGCAACAGAGTGAGACCCTGTCTAAAAACTTAAAAAAAAAAATTGGGTTTTTTTTGGCTGGGTATGGTGGCTCATGTCTGTAATCCTAGCACTTTGGGAGGCTGAGGCAGGCAGATCACTTGAGCTCAGGAGTTGGAGACCAATCTGGCCAATATGGTGAAACCTTGTCTCTACTAAAAACATAAAAATTAGCCAGGTGTGGTGGTGGGTGCCTGTAGTCTCAGCTACTCAGGAGGCTGAGGCAGGAGAATCACTTGAACCCAGGAGGCAGAGGCCGCAGTGAGCCGAGATCATTCCACTGCACTCCAGCCTGGGTGACAGAGCTAGACTCTGTCTCAAAAAAAAAAAAAAATTAATTAAAATATAATTTTAAAAAACCTGTGCATATCTCAAACAAGAAATCCCAAAGAAATCCATGCCAAGATATATCAAACTTCCGAAAACTACACAAAGAAAATATGGCCAGGTGCAGTGGCTCAATTCTGTAATCCCAGCACTTTGGGAGGTTGCGGCGGGTGGATCACCTGAGGTCAGGAGTTTGAGACCAGCCTAGCCAACATGGTGAAACCCCGTCTCTACTAAAAATACAAAAATTAGCCAGGCGTGGTGGTGGGTGCCTGTAGTCCCAGCTACTTGGGAAGCTGGGGCAGGACAATCGCTTGAACCCGGGAAGTGGAGGCTGCAGTGAGCCAAGATTGCACCACTGCACTCCAGCCTGGGTGACAAAGCAAGACTACATCTCAAAAAAAAAAAAAAAAAAAAAAAGAAAGAAAAAAATCTTCCCACAAAGAAAACTGTTAAGCCCCCAGAAGTCTTTCAGTGGTGGATTCTACCAATCATTTAGGAAGGGAATAATATTAATTTTACAGAAACTCATTCAGAATATAGAAGAGGAACCTTCTCTTAACATTTCATGAGGCCAGTATTACCCTGATACTGAAACCAGACAGAGGCATTACAGCAAAAGATCAATATCCCTCACGAACACAGACAAAAATCCCACATTTGAAAATCAATGTACTTCATCATTAGCAAAGTATATGGTCATCTCAAGGGATGCAGAAGAGTACTGACAAAAATAAGCATCCATTCATTATAATATATACTGTCCACAGAATTAGAGACAGAAGGGAACTCCCTTAGCCATGGCAGTAAGGGACATCTATAAAAAATCTACAGCTGACATCATATGAATGATCAAATACTGAACACTTTCCTCCAAAAACTGGAAACAAGGAAAGGATGGCCACTCTTATCCACTTCAACATTGTGTTGAGGTCCTAGCCAGTGCAATGAGAAAAAAACAAAACATAACAAAGCAAAGCATAGATACATACGGATTAGAAAGGAACAAAAATAACTTTATTTGAAGCCACATGACTGTCCAAACAGAAAGAATCCTCCAGAAAAAAAAGAAAGAAAAAGAAAATTAGAACTAATAAGCAGTTACTCAAAAAGTTAAAAATAGAACTATCATATGATGTAGCAATTCCACTCCCCTTCTGAAAGCAGGGTTTCAATCAGACACAGTGGCTCATGCCTGTAATCCCAGCACTTTCAAAGGCCAAGAGGGAGGATTGCTTGAGTCCAAAAGTTCAAGAGTGGCCTGGGCAACATAGAGAGACCCTATCTGTACAAGAAGATTAAAAATAAATTAGCTGAGTGTGGTGGTGCACACCTGTAATCCCAGCTACTTGGGAGGCTGAGGCGGGAGGATTGCATAAGCCCAAGTTGAAGGCTGCAGGGAGCTATGATCATACCACTGCAATTCAGCCTGGTAGACAGAGCAAGATCCCGTCTCAAAGGGGGAAAAAAAACCAGGCGTCAAAGAGATATATGGACATACATGTTCACAGCATCATAGCAGCATTATTCATAATAGGTAAAATGTGGAAGTGACCCAAGTGTCCACTGATGAATGAATAAGCAAAATGTGATATATTGTACTTACAGAGTGGGACATTATTCAGCCTTAAAAAGGCAGGAAATTCTAACACATGCTGTAACATGGATGGATCTTGAGGACATGCTGCCAAGTGAAATAACCCAGGCACAAAAAGACAAATACTATGATTCCGCTTATATGAGGTCCTTAGAGTAGTCAAAATCATAGAGACAGAAAGTTGAGTGGGCGGCTGCCAGGGACTGGGGGTGGGGAAGCAGGGACTGGGAGTTCATGTTGAATGGGTATGCAGTTTCTGCTGGAGGTGAAACAGTCATGGAGATGGATGGTGGTGATGGCTGCACAATATTATCAATGTATTTACCATACAGACTGTACACTTAAAAATAGTTAAGGTGGTAAATTTTATGTATATTTTACCACAGTAAAACAAATAGAAAAAAACTCAGTTCAGTAGTGAGGTTGGTTGTTTTTTAGACTTCTCTGTTCCCTTGGTATTTTTCAGGTCTTCTAGCACTATTCTTTGAAAGAAAGCAGATCAAATACTGACTCTATCATTTCCTCTAGTAAGCTGTTCAATCTCTCTGCTCCTCACTTTTCACTTCTGTAAAATGGGAATAGTACCACTCACTGCATGGGTAACTGCCCTACAAATTAAGCTAATGTACATAAAGACCCTAATTCGGTATCTGGGACACAGTAGACAGTAAGTGGTAGCTTTTACCATGTTGGGTGTTATATACACTGGATAATCTTCTTACTATCTCTCAGTATTTGACCTCTTAAATTCTGAGCAATTTAGTGTTTGCTGCTTAGTGACCATATTGACTTATTTAAATTTTTCCCTCTCTCTCTACTTTTTGCTGAGATAGCTGCATCTGTTTCTCTGTCCTCCTCTAATACATTCTGCACCATAACAAATCATTTTATAGCCAACCAGTATCTTGTCACTTCCTTGCGTTAATCTCTCCAATGGCCTCCCAATGCGACTGGACCGAGCTTTCCTCAGGAGCTGGCTGATGGCAGTTCTCTCTTGCACTAACCATGAGCTGTGATGGCCTTGCCCACTCCCTCGGACACTAGGACCTCTCCCTTGACTTGATCTGATGCTCCCCAATATTTGCCTACCTGACCTTGAAGTTTCCACTTAAATGTGAAATCCTCAGAGAATCGTCTGCTGACTAACCCAGCATCTTGCAGAACATCTCCCACACCCACTTCATGGCATTGTCTATGGGACCCCTGACGCTGCACTAAACTAGAAGGTCTTTGATGATACGGAGCACACCTGTGCTCTGCCTGGTACCTAGTAGAGTACCTGGAGTTAAAAGGCACTAGAATATCTGTTACAGAAATTGCACATGCATTGGTGAGAGGAACATTTAGCTATGGCTAGTGGGAGGACCTAACAGGTGTAACAGGTGATACATATCAGGCCTGGGCAGAAATATTCCAAAAATGTTCATCACAGCATTATTGAAAATAAAAAATGAGAATCCTGAGTCCATTTTATGAAATAACTTATATTTCCATTAAAATTATTTTAAAAGGATATGTAATGATATGAGCAAATATGTGGTAAATAAAAGTTCATACAAAGCTGTATACATGGAACCAAGTTTCTTTTTTTTCCTTTTTTTTTTTTTTTTTGAGATGGAGTCTAGCTCTGTCGCCCAGGCTGGAGTGCAGTGGCGCAATCTCGGCTCACTGCAACATCCTTATCCCAGGTCAAGCATTTCTCCTGTCTCAGCCTCCTGAGTATCTGGGATTACAAGTGTGTGCCATCATGTCCGGCTAATTTTCGTATTTTTAGCAGAGACAGGGTTTCACCATGTTGGACAGGCTGGTCTCAAACTCCTGACCTCAGGTAATCCACCCGCCTTGGCCTCTCAAAGTGCTGGGATTACAAGCATGAGCCACCACGCCCAGCCACCCAGGGCTAATCTTTCAATTTTTTTTGTAGAGATAGGGGGTCTCACTATATTGCCCAGACTGGTCTCAAACTTGTGGGATGAAGCAATCCTCCTGTCTTGGGCTCCTAAAGTGCTAGGATTATTGGCATGAGCCACCGCACCTGGTATTTAATAACAGATGTATTTTTATAATCAGAAAACAGTGAATGTCCTAAATAACTCAGAGATGTCATTCTAAGTAAGACTGATGTGAGCAACAAAGCCTCAGGCTGGTGTGAGGTACCTGGTTGTTGACGACCACGTGCACGGTGCCATGAGTTGTGTAGGATGGCAGATCGCTGAGGTGGAAGGTCTCGTACACGATGCCCTGGCCAGCAAATGCAGCATCCCCATGCAAAAGGATGGACATGACCTGTAGACACCAAAGGAGATCCCAAATCCAAACTGCTCTGACTGCCAAGTCCACAAGGTAAACAGAGGAAACGCATCATTTGTTTTTCAAAAAATAACATTTTGAGATAATTTCAAACACAGAAAGTAGTGGGAGAGTCCACAAGACCCCAGGTCCCCAAATGCTAGCACCTTGGTGTGTCTGCTCAACACCTACACACCCTGCCATTCTGCCATCATCGTCTGCTCTGAGCACTGAGAGAGCTATAGACCCAATGCACCGCTAGGACACTCTCCAACATGACCACCTGGACCCTCTGTTCCAGAAGGGCAGCGCTAGCTCAGCCATCCGCCCCAGACCACACATGAGAGGGCAGCATCGCTTGCCAGATCTCTTCTGCTCCTTCAACCTGGAGCAGCTCCTCATTCTTCCTGCCTTTGCACCCTTGACAGGCCTTGGGCCCCCACTTAGGAAGGACACACTGCATCAGGTCAGGTTAACTCTGCTCACCTGGGAGGCCGCTGTCTGCCATCCTCCCTTTCACTCATCATTGTTTTCCCTGGCAATGAGTACAGTGATAGTATTCTGTGAGAAGAAACTTTATATCCTGTTCTTCCTCAACCCTCCACTCCAGCCTCAGCAGTATTGACAACCACACCCGAACCAGCCCCTTGGTGGCTGATGGATGGCAAATACCAGTTTCTGTTACTCCTACATTTATTCATTGGCATTTTCTGCAAGGAAGAGCCTTCGCTTCTCCCTTGTTTATTGATTGTGTTAAAATGTATTCAAGGTTCCTATTTTATTCAACAGGTTATATGATTAATACTGTTAGTTATTTCAGTGCTCTCCCTGTTTCAGATTGATGTGGAGAGCAGCTTCTTCCAGCTACCTCCCCTTCCTGTCAACAGGGACAGGTCCCTTTCATTCATGAGCACTTCCTTGCTTCCTGGAAAACAGAGCATTGCAGCTTCATATTGTACTGTTCCTGTGCAGCCTTGTACAGTATCAGCTGTTTCTCTAAGAAGCCAGGTTCCTGCAGTAGAGGATGGGATTTAAGACCAGTATTTGTGTGCTCATCACTGCCAGGATATCATCATTTCTAGCCCCATTCAGCATAGACCTAAAAAATATATGTGCATATGCATGTACACATATACATGGCTATTTCTCTCTGTGTATGTGTGTGTGTAATAAAATCATGAGTTTGTACTGATACCTACAAATTTTAATCCAATACTTTCCTAGGCCACCTCCTTCCACACCTATAAATATCTCATACAGCTGCAAGACACTCCATTCCCACTGCCTTCGATATGTTTATATCATGTTATAATCATGTTATGGCATTGGGGACCACTTCCTCTACTCCTTGGATATACAGCCTACACCTCTCCAAAACCCTCGTATTAGTCAGGGCTCTCCAGAGAGACAGAACTGATATGGTGAAGAGGAGGAGGGAGAGATAATTTTTCTTTCTTTTTTTTTTTTGGAGGCAGGGTCTCGCTCTCTCACCCAGGCTGGGGTGCAGTGGCATGATCTCAGCTCACTGCAACCTCTGCCTCCCAAGCTCAAGTGATTTTCACACCTCAGCCCCCTAAATAGCAGGGAATACAAGTGCACGCCACCAAGCCAAGCTAATTTTGGCATTTTTCTGTAGAGACAGGGTTTCACCATATTGTTCAGGCTGGTCTTGAACCCCTGGGTTTGAGCAATCCTCTTGCCTCAGCCTCCCAAAGTGTTGGCATTACAGGCATGAGTCACCCTGTGTGGCTGAGAATGATGGATTTTTAAGGAATCAGGCTGGCAAGTGCAAAGACTGTAAGGCGGGCTGGCAGGCTGGAGACCCACGGCAGTGCTGATGTTGCAGCTTAAGTGTGAAGGCTGTCTGGAGGCAGACTTCCTTCTTTTCTGGGAACCTCAGTCTTTTCTCAAAGGCTTTGAACTGACTGGATGAAGCCCACTCACATCGTGCAACGTCATCTGCTTTACTCAAAATCTACTGGTTTAAATGTTAACCTTATCTTTACAAAATGCCATCTAGATGGGTGTTTGGCAAAAAACCTGGACACTGGCTAGCTGAGGTGATATATAACACTCTCTCCTGCTGTGTCCTCAGCCTACAGGCCTACTGACCTGCACCTCCCTGAGTTCTTGTGACCACCCTGGTCCTCAGCACTGTGCTGAGTCACCCTTGGTAGGAAGGGAAGAGCCATGATTTGCATGTCAGGGAAAAAAAGCTTGAATTTTTAAAAACAGAACTGCAGGTGTCCTGCCTTTTAGGGGATGTGGCAGATGTTCACTAGGATAGTGGCATGTAGACGTAAGGGTCTGGTTTGCTTAGGGGCCCCCTTGGAGGTGTGCAGCTTTGCCACGATACCCCGGCTGCTTGAGTGTAAAAGCCACTGGTTTTGAGTCACTGACATTTCGTGGATTCCTGATCCCTGCAGTGTGTTGCTTCTTCCTGCAGATACTTCTCAGTACAGTCTGCCTTGTGCTGATAGGGCACCTATGGTTAGTCTTCCTCTTGTCATGGTATTTTTTCCTGATCACCTTGGTGATGTTGTATTGCAATCGCCATATCATACTGGACTGTGGTAACTGGCTGCTGATATCACAGCCAGCACACAAGGGGAATCTCCTTGTGTCTGGCAGCCTGAGCTGTACCTCTGGCAGGAGTGCATTTTCCCTTTACGGCAGGTTGCATAGCAGCACTGAGGAAATGCTTTCATGAACAAAGATCCCAAAGGCCATATTAGCACTGAGCCAGATCAGGTCTGTTTCACAATTATGCATGAGGTTATGGGACGACCTTAGCTGCACTTATAGAAAGTATGTAATTCTTCACGAATGCTGACAGTTACATAACACACACTTTAGCTCCCTGAGTTCTGGATTTAACAGAAATCAAATCATGTTCTATGGGTGTCAAGAGGAGTAAGAAGAACAGGCAGACAGCTGAGCTTCCACCCCCTGACACTGACCCTGCTGGGGACATGTGAGGGCTTGAGGCAAGGTGATGAGGAGGCTCAGAAAGGGGGCCTGGCAACTATCCACACTGGGGCAAGGGCAAACTTGTGACAACACGGTTTGTGTAGACTGGAAAACAAAGGGACTGACAATTCGGACTCAGCTACGTGCAGACTTATGAGCAAATCAGGAGCTGGCCAGCCTCTCCTGTCCTGGCATCTCATGAAAGGACCAATTGGTACGACCATCTGTGGCAGTTTAAAATATTATCTAATACTTTTACTCTAATTATTTCATTCCTTTTTTGGGAAATTTCCAGGATTCTGAAATAAGTACTGCTAGAATGTATTTTTGCCCAAAATCTACAAATGCAGGAGTCAACTAAAGTTTTCGGTAATCTCATTCCACTCCTCAGCCCAAATGCCTGGGGGAGTGTCCTAGCCAAGGAGGGTGGAAATATCAGAGGCACTGGTCACCCCAATGCTGGTCTCCCCCTGCCGATCTCACCTCAGGACAGCCCATCCCAGACACCTAGTGTTGTTACTGCCTGTCGGGGCTGCAGGTTCCCCAAACAGAACTAAGGCTTCTTTGCATCTAGTTGAAGTTTCTGTGACACTGTCCTGGTCCCATGAACTCAAAGCCGTGGAATGACCTCTGCGTTCCTGTGGGTCACGCTTGTTCTTTACAGCAAGTATTGATCGATGGGGGGATCACCTCCCTAGCCCAGACTCCATTACCTATGATAGCAGTTTCCCTTCCTCTAACCCTCTAAGCATGACAGTAGTAGATTTACAGTATTTAAAATTACAGAACCTGGTAAACTAATAATTGGTTCCACTTCTAATACAGATCTGACCTCTTTCCAGGGGCACAGCTAGGAGGCTGGCCCCTCCCTGCTCTGTGTCCCCAATTCACCCTGCGTCTCTGCTCTTACCTTTCATCTCCAGAAAACATTCTTCCCTTCCCACCTACCTAAATCCTGCCACTTCTCAAATCAAATGACAACTACCTGCTCTGCTGATAAGGGATCTGCCTTCTATGGTTGGTCCAACACTAGCCCACACCCCCGCACACCTCTTCCACAGCTCTTCACGGCTAACTCCACAGTTTCCTATCATGCTGTGTGTGTGCTATTTGCTTCCTTACACGTGATCCTTTTTCTAAAAAAAAGAGGCTCTAGAGAGAAAGGTGATGATGTTTTCTTTGTATGTTTCCCAGAGCCCATACATGAGACATTACAAATATTTGATTTTTTTCTAATTATTTGAGTCATCATTAATAAGAACTATAAAATTTGTTAGATAAGATTCTATCTTGAAGTTAAATAAGAGCAAACAGTTACAATCTGTTGAGACTATTTCTACACAAGCAGGCTGGTGAGCCAACCCTCGGCATTTAGATAGTGAAGGAGGACCCCACCTATGTACCACCTATGCCCTCGTCTGTCTCTTACCAGCCCTGTGAACTCCTGCCTCTGATCACAGCAAGCCTGACTCTCCTGACAAGTCTCAGTTCTACAATTTCTCCTTCAGGCTCACCTACACTTTTTCCTTACAGAGACTCTCCGAGTCTCCTCCTTTTCAGTGAAAACATCTATTCGTCCATTCAGAGTAACTGTAAACCTGACTCCCTCACAGATGTGGTGAAGACAAAAGCACACTCCCCACATAGTTCTGATGATTACAACTTCAGGAGAAGGCACGTTGGAAGAAGGACCATTTTACTATTGCTATCCATTTAAAGTTGACTTTAAATATTATTTTAAGGTCCAGATGTACCCAGGGCTCTGGGTTATGTTGGTGAGCAGAACTCCATGCTGGAACATGGGGCCTCGACAATCTGCCTTACATGCCTCTCTCTGGGCCTTACCTTTTTCCCTTCAGTGTCCCCACAGTAAAACTGCTCAGCTTTGGTCTTGCCCATCACCACAGGGTCAGCGGCCTCAAGGTGGGAAGGGTTGGCTACCAGGGACAGGGTAATGTTCCTGTCGGTCACACGGTTGATCCTGCGGTGATACATGCCCAGGTGGTACTTCACATCTCCAGAGCCCTGATGGAGTAAACAGTGAATTTGCACCCTGGCCAAAGAGATACTCAGTCTCCAAAAGAGCCCTTTTATATGGGACTTTACTATATATATATATTTGAGAGGGAGTTTCACTCTTGTTGCCCAGGTAGAATGTAATGGCGTGATCTTGGCTCACTGCAACCTTCACCTCCTGGGTTCAAGCAATTCTCCTACCTCAGCCTCCCAAGTAGCTGGGATTACAGGCACGTGCCACCATGCTGACTAACTTTGTGTTTTCAGTAGAGACAGGGTTTCTCCATGTTGGTCAGCCTGGTCTGGAACTCCCAACCTTAGGTGATCCGCTTGCCTCAGCTTCCCAAAGTGCTGGGACTACAGGTGTGAGCCACTGTGCCTAGCCTTATATGGGATTTCTAACCCCAGGAACCCAACGTAGAAGTATATGGAGGCCTTTTTCCAGGATCATTCCCACCCAGGGCACAGAGGGAAGATCCCTCAGCCAGAGGGGATACACCCCTGCACTCAGCGTGGGGCTGCCAGACCTCTGACCAGGAGGTGGGCCACTGGCCCCCTCCTTTTCTCCAACACTAAAATTCTTCCAACAAGGAAGGCAAACCACAGTGGTACAGAAGAATCAACCCCTCATAAGTCATTTTGAGAAAGAAGTGGAGCTGAGGGTCTCATGTAAATTGGGACTCTGCTGGATGTGTCTCTATGCAGGTGCCTCACCTCATCAGCTGCCTCCAGCTTCGAATCGAATTGACAGAAGATCTGTTCCAGCTCCTTCCTGATGACATTTGCAAGCACGTTAAGCCGCCCTCTGAAACGTATGGGCGAGTAGAGTGAGCAGAGCCTGAGGTCACTGCTTCCAGATGGCGGCAAGGCTGTTACAATCCCCTCCCTCTCCCCCTCCTCCAGGACACAGCACCTCCTCGGTTTGCAGCCCAAGAATAGCTGTGAACTGGAGCTAATGTGGGCACTAAGCCTCTTTCTGCTGGACAGTCAAGGCCACGGTAGGCAACAGAAAGGCAGAAGATATGGAAATGCCAGGTTGCCTGAGGCTTCCTTACCCTCCTCTCTCCCCACACCATCTCCGATTTTCGAAGTCTTGGCCTCCCCTCCAATGTCAGGAAGCAACCTTTCCTCCAGCTTAACCCTCAACAAGGGAACTTGGGTTTAACTTTCATAAAAACGTAATGTAAGGCCAAATGCCAGTCAAACTACATATGGCTCTGGCTGTGACGGTGACTTTGCAGTCTTCCAGAGGTAGGGAATGTGAGAATCCCCTGCAAAACAAGACACCTGCAGGTATCAGATGAGCCCAGGCTCACAACTGGCACTTGAGAAGGAAACAGCTGTTCTCTTAGTGCCTTTACTTGGTGCCCCCTACACACCCCGCAGGGATGGTGAGAAAAAAGGTGGGGTGCACCCTCAGCTGTACCTGTGTGGCATGCCCATGATCACGTAGTCCACACCGTTCTCACTCGACTTGTCGATGATGGTCTTGAGGGCAGGAATCAGCACCTCGCAGCCTTCCAGACCAAAGCGCTTCTCAGAAGACCACTTCCGCTGTAGGAACTCCTCAAACCTGGACACGGAACCAAGTCGCCTTGAAGGACAATGTCACTCTTCCTGACCAAAAGGAGGGGGCTCTGGGCCAGGCACAGTGGCTCATTCCACTTTGCGAGTAATCCCAGCACTTTGGGAGGCCAAGGTGGACAGATCACCTGAGGTCAGGAATTCGAGACCAGCCTGGCCAACATGGAGAAATCTGATCTCTACTTAAACGTATAAAAATTAGCCGGCCGTGGTGGCATGTGCCTGTAATCCCTGCTACTGGGAGGCTGAGGCAAGAGAATCACTTGAACTCAGGAGATGGAGGTTGCTCTGAAGGCTGACTCTACTTGGCTGGTGTCTCTTCACACATGTGCAGCTGCAGCTTTGCCTTTACCTCCCCAAACCCCCTCTCACCTCAGCCAACAGGCTGCACACAGGCCCAAACAACACACACAGGGCTGCTGCTTCCCTGGGGATGTGTGCCCCATGGCGCAGAGCCAGACCCATACCTGGTGGACCGCACAAGCCTGGCCAGCAGGGTCCGCTTCTCCTCATTTGTGAACTGCATGATCCCAGGGGTCTCAAACTTCTGCCGGATCCACTGGCACTGCTCCAGGTCATTGATGAACATGAACTCCACCCCAATGTGCTGGCAGTAGGCCATCTATTCCATACAGAAACACACAGGTCAGGGAGAGTTTTCAACCAGGCCTGGCTGAATAAAGGGTACTGACTGCCCATTCAGCCAGAAGGTGGGGAGGAGCAGGAGGCTTGTTCTGAAATGTACCCCAGTCAGGTGTGACTGGGGGTAAGGGGGAGTGGGTACCAGGCAGAGGCCCTCCTCTTGAAGTGCTTCCTTCAGGGACCTGGGTCACTTGCACACAAAGAATCTCCTAGCCCTCCAAGGGCCAGGCCAAGGAACAACCTCAGTTCTACTCTGGTATCTTTGTGGTAAGAAGCACAGACTGCAACAGTTGTGGAACAGGGTCCTTCCCCAGGGAAGACAGACTGTCATCAAGGTCAGACCTGTGCCAGCACCCATGACAGGAAATGCCCATAGGCTGTCATAGGCTCAATGGCTGTTTAAGATTTACAGCCTCTTTTTTTTTTTTTTTTTTTTGAGGGAGGGTCTCTCTCTGTCACTGAGGCAGGAGTGCAGTAGCGCTATCCAGACCCATTGCAGCCTCAACCTCTTGCACTCAAGTGATCGTCCCGCCTCATGTTTTGGAGAGATGAGGTCTCACTATGACGCCCAGGCTGGTCTTGAACTCCTGGGCTCAAATGATCCTTCTGTCTCAGGAAGCAAGATTGCCCATAAGACAAAAGTCAGGATCCTGAGCAGATCAAGATGTCCTGCACCACATTCATACCCCACAGCTCAGGCGAGGAAGCAGCACCCCGATCTGCAGGGCTCAGAAGGGAGGAAGCCAGGAAGAGAGGTGCCAGGAGCAAGAGGAGGCACTGGGCTCTTAGAAATCCACCTCAGGAGAGGAGGAAAGGCTACCGAAGAAAAAAGAAAAGAAAAGAAAGAAATCCATCTCAGGCTGCCCTCAGCCTGGTGCTCCTGTAGAGGCCCACAGCTCAACCTGCACAGCTGCCCTAGAGGACCAGAATGAAAGGCTGAGAGCAAACTGCAAGTCAGCATGGAGTAAAAAGGAGACAGGCCTGGATGTGGGCCAACAGACACTTTGCAGACCCCCAAAGCCACGTCTATCTTTACAGCAGCCACTGCTGCCAGCATACTCAGAGTGTCAGGTCCTGCTCAGCAGCTCTCGTTTATGACCCCATTTGGTTTTCACAACAGACAATGAGACCAGCTGGCATGAGCAGTTAAAAGACGTGCTGAATCTGAGACCAGCCCTGTGCTTTGCAGAGGAGGGTGGGCTATCCCTGCATACATGCTCTATGATCATGAAACAAAGCAAACTTTGCCTGAATTCAAAATTATGGCCAACCACAACACTCTAGTTATTATCCAAGTCAACAGAAGAAAAATCTTGTCCAGAAACTAGAAGAGAAAGTGCTGCTGGAAAAGACCCTAGTAGTTAAAGTATTTTTATTAACCCGTTTGTTTCCCCACAAACCTCAGGCTGAAATTTGATCCCCAATGTTGGAAGTGGGGCCACATGGAAGATGTTTTGGTTCTGGGGTGGATCCCTCATGAATAGATTAATGCCCCCCTTCAGAGGTGACTAGGTTTTTGCTCTATTAGTTCCTGGGAGAGCTGGCTGCTAAAAAGAGCCTGGCACCTCCGGGCTCACTCTCTTGCTTCCCCTCCCACCATGTGACCTCTGCACAAGCAGGCTTCCCTTTGCCTCCCACTGGGAGTGGAAGTAGCCTGAGGCCCTCACCAAATGCAGATGCCCAATTAGACTGTGAGCCAAATAAACCCTTTTTCTTTATAAACTATAAATTATCCAACCTCAGGTATTCCTTTATAGCAATACAAAATGAACTAAGACAATCCCAAACCATATTTTCTAATCACATCTAAGATAAAACCAAGATAAACTTATAATTAGATACACAAAAAAACCAAGAAGAGGGTGTAGTGGAACCCCCAATCCTTAACTTCAGAGTCGACATCAGTCCACTGTCCCATGTCACCTTTAGAGACACTTGGGGATCCATAGTGCACAATCTACAGAACAGGAGAAGAAATTACATTTCTGCAGAAACCCATTCAAGAAGACATGGTCAGCCTCAGAGTGGCTGTTAATGAGAACCTTCAAAGAGGACCCACCCTCTTTGGATGGGGTCCATGCTTGTGTTGCAAACCCAGCAACTGGCTATCTGCCCACCCCTCATCATCTGGATCCCAAATGCCAACGGATGAAGGGTGCTGTGAGGGAAGAACTCTTCCCTTCATCACTATCACTGTCTCCAATTACAGAGCTGGCAGAACCGTGCCACACCCAGGCTCTGCCCGTGCCTTTCCTCTCTCTTTTACACTTGACAGTGGCAGAATTTCCTTTATTGAACAAAAGAAACTATTGGGTTAAAAACTCTAGAAATCAGTATTTCTCCAACATCAGTATTACTTTAGCAATTAACTTGGAGATGTAGTTACTGGGCCGCAAGATCATGTTGTGTTTTCTTTGTTCTTGGCTCTGTCTCCAGGAGAAAAGGGCAGCAAGTTTCAGGGGCTGGTTCTTTGCTTTTCCCTCTAATGAGACAAATTTTAGGAAGCCAAGAAGTTGAATCTCCTCTAATTTTTAAAAAAGCTACAAAATGACCACCATGTCACGTGATCAATAGCTTAAGATCTGTCTGATTATACTACCAACCTAACATACACATACATTACATGTAAGTAAAGCATCACCAGCAGGCAGGGTGATGAGGAGTTTATGCAAATGTCTGTAAACTGTTGTGAAAATGGAGTCTTCTAAATTGGGGTCACTCTGGGGCCAGGAGGGTGTATGGCCTTAGACTCCTAAGGTACAGGTCCAACTGTCCCAGACAACGAGAGCCAACTCCAGGCCTCTGGCATCAAGTGGACTGAAAGGGAGACAGCCCTTTAACATGCTTCAGGCCCTCCACCCCTTCGTATGAGGAAATTGGAACTACCTGGGATTCAAGATTCAGAGAGGAAGTTGGCCATAGGGACATCAATGCCTCTGCCCCTCATTCTGCTCTCTGAGAAGGAAGGTACTGAAGAGGCCCCCGAGAGGTGACACTGTGGCATGCTATGGAGATGGTGACCCCATGGAAACTTGCTATTGTGAGAGCATGTTTAAGAATAAGCTGCTGGGGCCAGGCATAGTGGCTCATGCCTGTAATCCCAGCACTTTGGGAGGCCGAGACAAGAGGATCACTTGAGTCCAGGAGTTCAAGACCAGCCTGGGCAACATGGTGAGATCTCGCCTCTACAAAAAATAGAAAAATTAGCTGGGTATGGTAGTGCGCTCCTATAATCCCAGCTACTCAGGAGGCTAGGTAGGGAGATTGCTTAATCCCAGGAGGTTGAGGCTGCAGTGAGCCGTGATTATGCCGCTGCACTCCAGCCTGGGCAACAGAGAGTGAGACCTGGTCTAAAAAAAAAAAAAAAAAGCTGAGCTGCCTGCTGCTGGGCTCCCCACAGGGGACTCCTCTGAGGTAAAAGGTACTAATGCTGAGTCTGCTCTCAGTGCAGACTACACTCACCAGATGGCTGCTGTATCAGGAAATACACTGAGAGAACTGAGTGGAACACGTGAGCAGTGAAATAATTTGGGGGCAGGGTCACTTGGAGAGGCTATATGGGGTGCCATCTGTGGGGGGTCCAGGCAACACAAAAACTTCTATAGATCGGTAACATTCAATAGAAATATAATGTGAGTCACATATGTAATTTGTTTTTCTAGTAGACCCACGTGAAATTTTCCTATTTTATTTGACCCAATCTATCAAACATTATCTTCTCAACATTTGGAAGTCAAATATTTTGTGCTCAATAGTTAACATGTAACTAGTAGGCAGAACTAGAGACTATGGTCAGTTCTACAAGAAAGAAATGTTTTACACATTCACTTCAAAAGTTTAAGAGTCAATTTAATATCAAATATTAGTTTTTGTTTCATGTTTTGTTAGGGTTAGGGTTAGGGTTGGGGTTAGTGGTCAGTGTGATGATGTGGGTGCAGATAAAGGTGACAGGAAGGACACAAAGGTTCATCCTTGGATTAATCCTTATCACTCCCTCCTGGTGCCCACTACATCCCATTAGCCAACAACCTTCTGACGCTGGCACATGGGTCTGGTTTCCACCCCTTTCTCCCCTGCAAGTGAGGAAGGCAGGCAGTGAAGCAGCTCCAAGCTGAGAAGCTGACGATACTTCAGGACGCTCATCACAAACTACAGAAAATGCCGGCATTGGACACTGAGATCATTTTAAGTCACTGTGCAGCCAACTGCGGAACCACCGACAAAAGAATTTTAAATTAAAATTCACTTGCTGCAACAAGGATTAATCCCTGGGGTGCTAGGGGGATTCTGACTTAGGGGACCTGGGCTATGGCCTGGGTATGAGTTCTGCAAGCTCTCTGGGTAGTTCTAGTGTCCAGCCACGAGAGGAACAGACTCAGAGAGCCCTGATGACCAGTGTGGTTCAACCTGGGTTAGTTAGGGACGTCAAGATTCAGACTCTGTATGATAGGCAGGACTCCAGGTGATCTATATATTCAATTGTGAAGGGCCCCATTCCAGGGTATCTCCTTAGTCTATTTTAACCTCGATCCGTTAGCTCTAACACCAGGAACAGCATTAAGTAACAGTAATAGCCAACTCTTGGCATGTACCTCTCATCAAATCCATTCTCTCCTCTGCAATGGGCATGGAAGTCACCCTTGTACTGAGGGAGGCTATGACTTGCCCAGGATGGAGGAACTAGACATAGTTGGCTTAAGAGCAGAGCCATGACTCTTAGCCAGTCTACAATGTGTGTGCATGAAAGAATTCCCTGGCAGGCTTAGTACTAACAGAGTTCCAGAGAGAAGGAAAAAAATGAAACAAAACAGAAGGATGAGAGGAACAGGGAGAGAGGGAAGAAGAAGAGTGGCTACCACCCAGCAGCCCTGGCACTCAGCTGTGTAGGAAGCCACCCCTGACTTGAGGCCTGTCCCTCAGGGTTGAGATGACTCTCCCACCATCTGTAATAAACGCCTAGTGGGATCTGAAAGCAGCGTTTACTTCCCTTCTCTATGGCTGATAACAAAACCACTGGTTTCTATCTACAAAATGGCAACAACAACAAAAGTCCCCCTTCCCTTGTAACTTTTAAAAAGACAGGACTGGTTCATGACTGTAATCCCAGCACTTCGAGAGGCTGAGGTGGGAGGACGACTTGAGCCCAGGAGTTTGAGACCAGCCCAGGGAACACAGCAAGACCTCATCTCTACAATAAAAAATAAAAAAATAAATTAGGTAGGCATGGCGGTGTGCACCAGTAGTCCCAGCTGCAAGAGTTTGGGGTGGGAGGATGGTTTGAGATGAGGAGGTCGAGGTTGCAGTGACCGAACTGTGTCACTGTACTCTAGCCGGGGTGACAGTAACCCTGTCTCAGAGAAAAAGTAAAATAAAAAGATAGGACAAAGAAAAAAAATACAAGTAGATTCAAAGCCATCCTGCCAATACAAGTTCTTAACAAGTCCATTAGACGTTTCCGGAAATTGTTCTTACCTCCAGCCGACGAATGATCTCCCGCAGAGGAAGCGCTGACTCCTGTCCCCCGATGAAAGTGGTGGTGGGCAAGTGGAAGACCTTGTCGAGGTCAGACTCGTCCAGGCCGTAGAACCCTGCAGGGTGATGTGGGCAGGACAAGCCAGATGAGGAGGCACAGGGCACGGCCATGCAGGGACCACAGTTTATGGAAAGGGGAAGGAACTCCCCAGGGGAGCAAAAAGAGAAGAAAAAAAATCATATAAAAAGCTCCTGAAATATGTAAAAGTAAGTAATATTTTACAGCCAGAAACACAAACTTTAGCAATAAATAGAAGCTGAGGATATCAGAGTATCATAGGTAAGCCACAATAAAATTCATATTATGCATGTGGTAGTTAAGTACACCAATTATTCACAATTTAGAGAGACAAATTTATTTCAAGGTCCCAAAGATAACCAATATTGAAGGTGGGAAGAGAGGTCCATAAAAAGGCACTGGGTTAGTCAATCAAAAATCAATAAAATAGTTAAGGAGGAATTAAAGTAGAAAATGAAGAACTGATATAGAAGAACAGATCATAGGTGTATTATATGATAATAGTATATGTATGTGGTGAATGTCAAAAAGCTGAGGGAGGGGGACTAAGAAGTGAGGGAGAAATAGTCACCAGAAGTCCACTGGTCTGTGGGAGCTCCAGGCAGGGGTGCAACACGGGGCAGCAGAGCAGCGGGCAAACAGCCCCTGCCCTTGATTAAGGACAATCCTCTTCTGAAATTCCCAAATTCACGTTCTGAGCCCGTTCTGCAGGCGGTACTCAGCAGTCACAGGTGCAACCCTCCCTTCTCCTGACTCCAGTGGGAACCAACTGCGTAAGCACTAATATTCGCTGAAGCACTGCGGGGAAGGCACCACCTCACCTGAAAGTGTGTCTCAATCTGAGAAAGAGTAATGCTGGAAGAGCTCTTTCTCTGGCATTACATGCTTGTTTCATCTTGCTGTATCAAAGGGGAAGATTGTCAAATGACACCACATATTCTTTTATCCAGTTCGGCACCTATCCTGACAATTTATCAGCTAGAGTAGGGCAAAAGGCACAGTTCAGGAGTCACTAGCACTTGAATACCTTATACCAGCATTATCTCAGGCTCCAGGAATGCAAAGTGAACTGGTATTCTGCAAAGTCTCCAATATCTGACCAGACCTGATGAAATATTCTCATTGTTTCCTGGCCAAATTAAGACTAAAAGGAGCCACTGGGAGACATAAGGGTGGTGGACAATTAACTATTGTATATTTGATCTCTTTTGAGATTTATAAAAACGCTTGTTTCTAGGATCCAACCCTGGTACTGACTCAGTGAGTCTTAGGGTGGGGCCACGAATCTCCCAAGGTAATTCTGATTCAAGCATGGTTTGGGAACTACAGCCTTTATCTAATGCATTAACTTTAGGAGAGGTTTGTTTTCGTTTGGTTTTTGAGTCTTAAAAGCAAACTCTACATTTTCCAAGCCCTGTTTGTTTTATTAAAACAAAGCAAATCTGGCTTTTTTTTTTTTTTTAACCTGGAGGGTGGTGACAGTAGTAGTAACTTAGTTAAGCCTGCCCACCCATTCCCTCCTATTAGTCTGTCAACACTGAGGGCACAGCAACCACTTGGGCCTAGGTGAAGCACATGGCTCTTGCCATTTATGGCCTGGCTTTTGGGCAATTGCCCTATAGTATTTATGGAGGAAAAACAGAATCATCTTTGAGAAATTTTTTCTGACTTAAACTCTCAGGCCAGGGGCAGCTGATCAAGAACCGGAATAATAGTGCATATTTTGTTGGGAAAGTATTTTGATGGTGAAACGAATCAGTCCAGTGTATGCCCCTAGATGAGGACTGTGTATTGGCTGCAATCTTTCAGCATGAAGACCCTAAGAAGTAGGGGCCTACAGATATTCCTTGACCTCACCATGTGATGGTCCTTCACTTCTATCATTGGGCTGCACTGCTGAGCCTCAGAAGGGCTGGTACACTTCTAGTTCTTTAGCTGTTTGAGAAATTAAATCTATAGATGAGTGCTTTGTGAAAGTGGAATAGACATATTCCTCCCTATTCCCCCAATAAGTACAACTAAAAATCCTAGACACTACATGAAAAACAGTCATAAGACAACTCTGAAAGGTGGAGAGATTAAGGCAGACCAGCTAGGGAAGTCTCAAGGCAAAATAAAGCAGGGAGTTTCCTGGGTTTCTTTTTTTTTTTTTTTTTTGCTTCAAATACCGCAGACTTGGAGCAGAAGAACCAGCAACCTCAAAACTTTAAGAGGTGTGTTTGATAACAAAAGCCTGACAAAAGCTGCTCTCTACCAAAAGACCAGGAAAGAGGTTGCCTATCAAGATAAAAAACTTTTAGACAAAAACTGTTCTACTACAGCCAAATACCAGAGAAAACACTGTGGCCCCACCCTCACCCTCACTGGGCTATAATGAGCCCTAGCATCCAACCCCATCCCAGAGGTTTCAGCAAAGGTCCGAGAGGGAATCCAAAATGTCCTCCTCTCTGGAAGGTAATGCATCAGTCCCTTCCCCTAATCCCAGTAATAGTGGACACCTGAGGGAGAGAAGGACTTCCACCTCTGCCAGCAATAACAAGGTGGTGCCTTCCCCTTCCCTCACCAGAACAGTGTCTACAAAAGGTCTGCTGTAACAGAAGACTTAAATAAGATCCTGACTCTCACAATACCCAAAATGTCCTGGGAACAATAAAATATAATTCACAACAAGAACCGGGAATATCTCATAGTGAATGAGAAAAGACAGGCAATAGACGTCAACACCATGATGACCAAGATGTTAGAATCACCTACGATTTGAACAGAGTCATCATCAAACAATTTCTTTTTTTTTTTTTTCTCTCATTCTATTGCCCAGGCTGGAGTGCAGTGGCGCGATCTCAGCTCACTGCAACTTCCACCTCCCGGGTTCAAGCAATTCTCCTACCTCAGCTTTCCAAGTGGAGTCGCTAGGACTACAGGCATGCGCCACCATGCCTGGCTAATTTTTGTATTTTGAGTAGAGATGGGGTTTCACCATGTTGGCCAGGCTGGTTTCAAACCCCTGATCTCAAATGATCCGCCTGCCTTGGCCTCCCAAAGTGCTGGGATTAAAGGTGTGAGCCACCACACCCAGCCTACGTTTTGTATTTTTAATACAGATGGGGTTTTGCCATGTTGGCCGGGCTGGTCTTGATTGAACTCCTGAGCTCAAGGAATCTGTCCACCTTGGTCTTCCAAAGTGCTGGGATTATAGGCATGAGCCACCACACCTGGCCCAAACAATTTCAATGAGCAACTAAGAACACGATAGAGACAAATTTAAAAAAGTAAATCACAAAATACAATGTCTCAGCCAAAAGCTAAAGATGTAAAGAAGTACCAAATAGAAATTTTTTAAAAAATCAAAAAACGTTCAATGGATAGGCCCAATGGCAGAATGGAGGGGCAGAGAATCAGTATATTTGAAGACAGAACAATAACCAACTGGAAGAATAGAAAGAAAATAAATAATGAACAGGGACTCAGGGGACATGTGACATTATAATCAAAGATTTCACTTACATATGGATGAAATCAAGGCAGCAGAGGACAAAGAGGGTGGCTGAAAAGGTACTTAGCTAAAAACTTCCCAAATATGGTAAAAGATAAAACCCAAAGATTCAAGAAGCTGAGTGAATACACAGGATATTCCCAAAGAAATCCATGCCAAAACATATGATAATTAAACTTCTAAAAAATAAAATCAAAGAAAAAATCTTAAAAGCAGCCATTGTAAAGTGACACTTTACCTATAGGGAAAACAATTCAAACAACAGGATTTCTCATCAGAAACCTTGGAGGCTAGAAAGAAGTGGCAAAACACTTTTCAAGAGCTGAAAGAAAAGGATTCTGTCTAATCAGAATCTTCTATCCACCAAAAATGTCCTGTAGGAATGAAGGGGAAATAGAGATTCCCAGGTAAACAAAAACTAAGTTTGTCACCAGCAGACATGCCCGAAAAAATTGGTCAAAGGAAGTAGTTTAAACAGAAAGGAAACAATAAAAGAAGGAATATTAGAACACCAAGATGGAAGAAAGAACATAAAAACCAAAAATCTGGGTAAATACATCAGACTCTACTCCTCTTGGGTCTTCTAAATTACATTTGATGGTTGAAGGAAACTTTTAACTCTGCTGATGTAGTTCTAAATGTATGTAGAGAAAATATCTAAGATAATTATATTATAAATGAAGGAGCATAAAGAGATATAAAAGGAGGTAAGATTTCCACACTTAATATGTACTGAAAAGTGATGACACTAGTAGACTATGACAGGTTAAGTCTATATAAAGTAGTAATATCTAGAACAACTGCTAAAAATGCTAGGTAAAAGGATACACTCAAAACCATGCGGGGTACGGTGGCTCACGTCTGTAATCCCAGTACTCTGGGAGGCCGAGGCGGGCAGATCACAAGGTCAGGACTTTGAGACCAACCTGGCCAAAATGGTGAAACCCTGTTTCTACTAAAAATACAAAAAAATTAGCCAGGCATGGTGTTGGGTGCCTATAATCCCAGCTACTCAGGAGGCTGAGACAGGAGGATCGTTTGAAAGTGGAAGGTGGAGGTTACAGTGAGCTGAGATCATACCACTGCACTCCAGCCTGAGTGAAAGAGCAAAACTCCATCTAAAAAAAAAAAAACTATATATAATTAAGAATACAAATTTTAAATGTGGGTTTAAAAATCCATAGCATAGGAAAATGAAAGCAAAGCAATTAAAAGAAGAACAAAAAATAAAATATAAAATGGCAGACTTGAGCCCCAACATAGTGATAATTACATTAAATATAAATGACCTAAATATATTAAATAGAAGACAGAGATTCTGTGAAGAGTGGATAAATACAAAACAAAATGCACCTATATGCTAATCCATAAGAAACTCACTTGAAATGTGATACGGACAGGCTGAAATAAAAGGAGGAAAAAATGTATCACGTAAACATTAATCAAATATAAGTAGGAGTGGCTTGTATTAATATGAGATAAAGTGACTTCAGAGCAAACAAAATTACCAGAGACAAAGACGGACATTCCATCATGATTAGAGGGTCAATCGACTGAGAAGACATAGCAATCTGAAATGTGTATACACCAAAGAACAGAGGTGTGAAATATGTAACCCAAAATCTCATAGGACTAAAAGGAGAAAGAAACAAACCTACATTTATAAGCTGAGACTTTAATACCCCTCTCTCAATAACTGACTAAAAAACTAGACAGAAATTTGGCAAAAATATATAACTCAATAGCCGTCAACTAACTGGAGCTAACAGATGTGTGTGTGTGTGTTTGTGTGTGTGTGTGTGTGTCTGCATGGTTTAGAGACAGGGTCACCCAGGCCAGAGTATAGTAGTGCAATCATAGATTACTGCAGAGTTAAACTTCTGGGTTCAAATTATCCTACCACCTTAGCCTCCTAAGTAGCTAGGACTGCAGGCATGATCCATCATGCTTGGCTAATTTTTTTGTTGTTGGTGGTGGAGAAAGGGTCTCGCTATGTTGCCCAGGCAACAAACTCCTGGCTTTAAGTGATCCTCCCATCTTAGTCTCTCAAAGTGCCATGTGTATAGGCATGAGCCACATGCCTGGCCCTAGCAGACATTTAGAGAACACTCCACCCAACAATAGCATTTCAACAGTAGCATTCTTTTCAAGTACCCATGGAATATATGCAAAGACAGACAATATGGTGGGCCATTTTTTAAAAACTCAACAAATTTAGCACAATTGAAATCATATAGTATGCATTCTCCAACCAGAATAAAATCAAACTAGAAAGCAATAATAAGAAAGATAGCAAGAAAATCTCCAAACACGTGGAAACTAAATAACACCCTTCTAAATAATCCATAGGCCAAAGACAAAATATCAAGGGATATACAAAGAATATAATAATGACCAGCCTGGGCAATCTAGTAAATTCCATCTCTATAAAAACTTTTAAAAATATCCAGTCATGGTGGCATACATCTGTAGTCTCGACAACTTGGGAGGCTGAGGTGGGAGGATAACTTAAACCCAAGAATTAGAAGCTGCAGTGAGTTATGACCATGCCACTGCACTACAGCCTGGATGGCACAGCAAGACCTTGTCTCAAAAACAACTGAAAGAAAATAAAAATATAACATATCAAACTTCGTTGGACAGCTAAACCAGTACTGAGACGGACATTTACAGTAGTAAATACATCAGAAAAGAGGGAAAGTAATTAATAATCTAAGCTCCCATCCCTAGAAAAGAGGGAAAAACAACAAACAAGCCAAATCTAGTATGCAGAAGTAAGGAAATAATAAAGAGCAGAAATCAATGAAATTGAAAACAGCAAAACAACAGAGAAAAACCAATGAAACAAAGAACTGGTTATTTGAAAAGATCAGTAACATTGACAAATCTCTTACAAGACTGACAAATAAAAAGAGAACACTAAATTACCAATATCAGGAATGAAACAGGATTATCAATACAGACCCTTCAAATATCAAGAAGATTCTGTTCCTTTTCTTGAAGTTGAAAAAGAAAAAAAAAAGAATGACTATCAGATAATAAGGGAATACTATGAATAACTCTACAAACATTTGACAACTTAGATGAAATACACCACTTCTAGAAGAACACAAATCACTATTATTCACCCAATATGAAACAGGTAATTTGAAAAGCCCCATAATAAGGAAGTCTAATTAATAATAAAAACCTTGTGAAAACCTCTAAACCCAAATAATTTTGCTGGAAAATTCTATCAAATATTTGAAGAAGAGTTAATACCAATTATACTCAATGTCTTTCAGAAAATAGGAGAAACACTTCTCAATTCATTTTATGAAGCCAGAATTACTCTGATACCAAAAACAAAGATAGTACAGAAAAAGAAAATAACCAATATCCCTTATCAATATGGATGCAAAATATATAGAGATACAGAGACATATAAAAAGAATTATATACCATGAACAAATGGTGTCTATTCCACTGATTCAAGGCTGGCTGAATAATCAAATATCAATCAATACAATCTACTACATTATCATTAAATATTCTACATTAAAGAATAAAAATCAGCTGGGTGTGGTGGTTCATGCCTGTAATCCCAGCATTTTGGGAGGCCAAGGGGGGCAGATTGCCTGAGGTCAGGAGTTTGAAACCAGCCTGGCCAACATGGTGAAACCCTGTTACTACTAAAAGTACAAAAATTAGCCGGGCATGGTGGTGCACACTGGTAGCCCCAGCTACTTGAGAGGCTGAGGTGGTAGAATCACTTGAACCCGAGACGCGGAGGTTGCAGTGAGCCAAGATCATGTCACTGCACTCCAGCCTGTGCGACAGAGCAAGACTCAGTCTCAAAAAATAAAAATAAATAAAAATAAAAATGACAAGATCATATTGATGCAGGAAAAATATCTGACAAAGTTTAATATACATTCACAATTAAAACTATCAGAAAAAATACAAACACAGAGAAACTTCCTCAGCTTGATAAAGAGCATTTACAAAAAAATCTACAGTTAACATCATACTTGATGAAAGACTAAATGCTTTCACCCTAAGATCAGGAACAGGGCATTAAGGCTGTCTACTCTTACCTCTCTTATTCAATACAGTGCTAAGAGCTACTACAATAAGGCAAGAAAAGGAAATAAAAGACACATAGATTGGAAAGAACAAAATAACTTGCTATTTTCAGATGGCATGATTGTCTATATAGAAAATCCTAAGGAATCTACAAAAAAAGCCCTAGAATAAGTGAGTTCATCAAGATCTCAGAATGCAATATAAACACTAAAATCAATTATATTTCTATATACTACCAATGAATATGTGGACATCAATGTTAAAAAGAAAATAATAGTTGAGTGTAAATATAACAAAACATGTACACAATTTATATGCTGAAAACTACAAAAAGCTGATTTAAAAAAATCAAAGATCCATATAAATGAAAGACATACTATGTTCATGGATTGGAAAACAACATAGTAAATTCTCCCTAAATGGATCTATAGGTTTAAGCCAATTCCTATCAAAATGGCAGCAAGGTATATGTAGATATAGATATGCTTATCCTCAAATTTATATGGAGAAGGAAAAGTCCCTTGAATAGCCAAAATAATTTTGAAAAGAAAAAAATAAAGTTTAGTAGCTACAGTAATCAAAACACTGTGGTAGTTTGTGTGTAGAAAAACAGACACACAAAGGAAAATAACTGAAAATCCAGATATATACCCACACAAATAATTCCAACTGATTTTTGGCAAAACTAAAAAAGCAGTTCAATGAAGGAAGGACAGACTTTTCAGCTAATGGACAGAACAACTGGACATCTACACACAAAAATATAAAATGAACAATAAAGAATCTTGATCTAAACTTAATACCTTATACAGAAATCCACTAAAAGTGAAGCATAGATTTAAATATAAAACACAAAACTATAAAATCTTTAAAAAATACATAGGAGAACATTTTGGGGATCTGGGGCTAAGGAAAGAGTTTTTAGACTTCATACCAAAAGTACAGTCCATAAAAGGAAAATTGATAAACTGGATGTCATCAAGCTTAAAAATTTTGGGGATACAAGCTGAGCTAGGAGAAGAGGGGGAAAAAAAAGGTTAAAAACTTCTGCTCTGCAAAAGACCCAATTAGCCAAAGAATGGAAATAATCCATTCCAATAAACAGGTCCTTCAACAGGTGAATGGTTAAAAACAATTGTAGTACATATATACCATGGAATACTACTCAGCAATAAAAAGGAACAAACTATTGATTCACACCAACAATCTGCATGAATCTGTAAAAAAAATGTATGCTGATTGAAAAATGCCAATCTCAAAAGTTTAGATACTGTGATTCCACATGTATAACATTTCCTAAAATGACAAAATTACAGAAATGGAGAACACAATAGTGGTTGCCAGGGAATACAAGTGGTAGCTGGGATGGTAGGAAAGCTGATGTGGTCATAAAAAAGCAACAGGAGGAATCCTCGTGGTGATGGATGTCTAAAGTCTTACTTTATAAATTTAGTGTATGTTGTACTATAGCTTTTCAAGATGTTACCATTGGGGAAGCAGGCCAAAGGGCACA
The DNA here is from genome assembly GCA_963574635.1 of Cheracebus regulus. NCBI lineage: Eukaryota > Metazoa > Chordata > Mammalia > Primates > Pitheciidae > Cheracebus > Cheracebus regulus. Next base: position 17,648 of record CAUYQU010050396.1, on the reverse strand, counting down.
GAACTGTTATTTCTCACAAATGCATAGGAATCTACAATGATCTCAAAATAAAAAGTGTAATTAAAAAGTAGAGTCTCATAGACATTAGGAGTAAGAAGGAGAAAAAAGATAACTGCTTAGAGAAGCCAGAGTATAAAGAAGAGACTGGCCACCAGTGTGGATGACAACAGGCAGATGATCCCCCAGCATTTCAACTCTGGATTCCTCAAATGTGTTTTGCCCAACCGAGCATCACTAAGACTTCCCAGTAAGTTTTTATTACTACTTCAGTTGGCTTTCAAATATAAAACATTTTGGAAATCTTGTCCAAAATGCCCAGGAAGTAGCATCTGGAAGAATCCAGAGTCCAGTCAAACAAAGCCTTAGCACAGAATGTGGAGGACAGGACAAGCCACCATGCAGAGCTGAACGTGGCTTCATGTCCCCAGCTGGCTATGGCAGCAGCTATAGGTGAACTATGCTGAAGATGGAAGCTCACAAGCAATGAAGCACACGTGAAGATGAAAAATGCTGTTTGAAACACAAAATGAACAGAAACAAAACAATACCATATAAGTAGCTCTACTTATTGGTTAATAACTAAATGAAAGGAAAAACATATTTCAGAACAATTAACAAACTTAAAAAACTCAACAGAAGTTGTATCAACTTTCCCCATATTGCATGCTAGGAAAAGTTGCACATCCTATTCAAACGAAGTCCTCAACTCTGAAAAGGTGAAAGGCTCATTATTTTCATACCTCCTACGGTTAGCATTCGAAGTCGTTCCTTGAAAACTGCAAGATCTGAGAGGCAGAGTGGGGTATCATGGGTGAGCGCAGAAGGAAAAAGACAGGTGAGAGTTAGTTTAAAAAAGACCCAAACACCAAAACCCTACACCATTACTGCAGTAACAGGTAGCACAGACACCATCACAGGGACACACACACATCAAGGGAGAAGTGGGTGGGTTACATGGTCAGGGGATCAATTCTGTTAAACATGGAAATGATTCATAGAACAGCTGGAATAAGGTGAATCAGAAGGAGGGGAGGTTGGCACCCTGACAATGGAAAGCCATCAGGCAGCGTCGTTTGAGAGCTCCTCGTCTCCCTAGCTTCAAGAAGTGGCTGATAACAGCACTTTCCTGGGAAGTCACATAGACCCAAGCAATACTACTTCGAGATGAAAATTAAGGAAAAGAAAATGAAAAACCCTAACTTTTAGAGTAGTGTCATTTCTCAGAATTAGATTCAGGTAGCAGACTACAGCATAAGATTTTGAAGAATTCTAAAGAATGGAAGGAGTCCTTGATCTCCCATCTCAAGAAGGCAAACTAGAAAAGAAGAGCTTGCTAGCTGAAAACAACCCAAGAGCCACAGCTACAACTGCACAGCTGTACACTTCTTTCCACCCGAAAACTTTTCATCAGATTTCTACTATACATAAAAGCTTTCTGAGCCGCTGGTGAAATCAAGAGGTTTATTTGGATACACAAAACACACTCCTGACCCTTGCTGTGTGTGCATGTGGGCCTGGGGAACAGGGTCAGGAAGGTAGGCAGTAACACCGGCACACAGAAAGGCTGACGGCTGAGCACTCAGAGCACTGTCACTGAGGATGTTCCCTGTGCTGGGAGTGCAGAGAAAGGAGCACTTCCTCTGAAGTCAGACTCAGACCCCAAGAAACAGGCCGGTTTCCTGGGGCTGTGGCAGGCGCTGCAGATTTCCAGTCCTGGAAAAGCCACACAGGGTAACCGCCACCTTTCCCCAGGAAACAACCGCTAAAGAACTCGGAGCCAAGTGGCCCTTAAGACAACAGAATATCTGAGTGCTGATATTTTCCTTAAGGCAAAGATGAAGAATCTTAAATTTTCTCCTTCAATATTCAAAATCAAGACATGAGACCATGTCCAGATGCCATAAATGCTCCTGGGGAGCTCTGAGGTGTATGTCAATCACTCTGGAGACTCCAGGTAAGGATCCATACAAGGGAGGGCCTCAAAAGGAACCTTAAATACGCATTCCCATTCTAAAAAACCTAAAGGCAACATGGAATGTTTACATTCTCGGTACTGAGTATATGAATGCACTTTTACCTGTACTTTTTTGTATTTTTTAAATAAAAGGCAAACAAAAGACACAAACCAAAGAAGAGGAGAGTAAAGAGAACAGAAGACATTCTGGTTGTCACGATTTACAGAAAGCACACAGATTTTCCAACACCCGAGTGCTTTGAAGCATTATTAATTACGTCTTGAAGAGTGCAGGTGCTGTGCGGGAGGAGAGACAGAGTGGATGGATATTTGGCCACAGTACTTCCAAGTGAAGCATAGAGACAGGAATGTTGACGCTGGGAGCTAGGTGACTTGGTTTACCAGTTCCTGGGTATCTCCAGTCAAAGTATGTTCTTAAATGTCAGATGTCTGCTTGGCCAGGCTTCATTGTCCTTGAGGGTGACCATGTTGCCCATGGCTTCAACTACCCTGGGTATGTACTTAGCTTGGCCCCGCCCTCCCGAGTCACTTAGGAAACCTCATCTCCAGCTCCTCAGTTATCTGTGGCACAGCATGCTGCACGTAGCAATCAATGTTTACTAAATGAACTGCTCTGTGTCACTCTGAAATTCTAAAAGCTAATTAAACATCAACTCTATTTTTAGCTTATTTTTGTCAGCCATCAAAGGAACAAACTGGAGAGCCCTGGAAGGTCAGGATAATGTGTAGGAATGCTGTCATAACTCACTGTTCTGTTAATGACAGCAGGTTGTCAGAGAAAGGCAAGAGCTAAGTAGTTGATGTTCTGCCACATTTTTGAACTTCTAAATTGACTTTTTAACTATTTAATTCAAGTTCATTTCTGAAAATGGTATTAGCAATTTGCAAACATCAATGGTAAATGGGATAGAAGTTTCACACTTTCTTTCCATTTACTTACATTTTGTTTTTAATTCTCCTTTAATTATGTTTAGATCTCACACTAAAATATATCTCACTGAGCATGGTGGCTCATGCCTATAATTCCAGCACTTTGGGAGGCCAAGGTAGGCAGATTACTTGAGCTCAAGAGTTTGAGACCAGTCTGGACAACATGGTGAAACCTTGTCTCTACTAAAAATACAAAAATTAGTTGAATGTAGTGGCACATGCTTCTAATCCCAGCTACATGGGAGGCAGAAATGGGAGGATCGCTTGAACCTGGGAGACAGAGGTTGCAGTGAGCTGAGATCATGCCACTGCACTCTAGCCTGGGCAACAGAGTGAGACTATCTCAAAAAGAAAAAAATTAAAATTTAATTTAATTAGGCCAGGCACAGCTGCTCATGCCTGTAATCCCAGCCCTTTATGAGGCTGAGGCAAGTGGATTATATGAGGTCAGGAGTTCGAAACCAGCCTGGCCAACAGGGGAAATCCCGTCTCTACTAAAAATACAAAAATTAGCCTGGCATGGTGGCACGCACCTGTAGTCCCAGCTAGTCAGGAGGTTGAGGCAGCAGAATCGCTTAAATCCGGGAGGCGGAGGTTGCAGTGAGTTGAGATCATGCTACTGCACTTCGGCCTGGCCAACAGAACGAGACTGTCTCAAAAAACAAAACAAAACTAAACAAAAAACCCCAAAAAAACCAGTACAGTACGTATCTCAATCACTTTTGTCACTGTGAAAAGTTATACTATAGAATTTACAGACAATGGCATTTTTAAGTGGGAATCTAATTCAAACACTACACTTGAAAGATAAAATTGGGCCAGGCGCAGTGGCTCTTGTCTGTAATCCCAACATGTTGGGAGGCTGAGATGGGAGGATCACTACAGGCCAGGAGTTCAAGACCAGCCTGACCAACAAGTGAAATCCCATCTCTACTAAAAATACAAAAATTAGCCGGGCATGGTGGTACACACCTGCAATCCCAGCTACTTGGGAGGCTAAGCCATGAGAATCACTTGAACCTGGGAGTGGAGGTTACAGTGAGCTGAGATTGCACCACTGTACTCCAGCCTGGATGACAGAGTAAGACTGTCTCAAAAAATAAAAATAATAATTAAAAAAACCAAACAACAGCAAGAAAAAAACTAAAGGCAAGAGTTTCTCATTAAGCAAGAGTTTCTAATTGTTTCTAATTAGGCAAATGAGTGGGCCTCACTGTTGGGACTGTCTAGACCTTTCCACACCCTGGTTCTAGTGTTTTGCAATATACACCCATATCTACCTTGACACTCCACCTATGACTCTTCTTAGGTTGGAGTGGCAAGGTAGCCTCCCTAGGAGCCCTCTTACTAGAAGATGTTGAGCTGCCACTACCTCCCACTCTGACTGGACCCATTCAGGAATATTGTAACATGAGGTTGGTGCCTCATTCTACAGGTCTGCAGATTTAGTGTCAAAGAACCTCACTATAGAATGTGAATGAAGAGAAATGTGTATTCAATACATCTCATCTGGGCATGGTGGCTCACTGCTGTAACCCCAGCATTCTGGAAGGCCAAGGCAGGAGGACTGCTTGAGTCCAGGAGTCCGAGACCAGCCTGGCCAACATGGTGAAACCTCATCTCTACTAAAAATACAAAAAACTAGCTGGGCATGGTGGCAGGTGCCTGTAATCGCAGCTACTCGGGAGGCTGAGGCAGGAGAATCACCTGAACCCAGGAGGCAGAGGTTGCAGTGAGCTGAGATTGTGCCACTGCACTCCAGCCTGGACAAAAGAACAAAACTCTGTCTCAAAAAAAAAAAAAAAGACTCTGTCCCCTCAACAAAAAAATTAATTAAAATAAAAAATCACTAGCCCCTTCATCTCAATAATATTTTTATTGTATTCATAATCAGTTCCATCATGCTGCACTTGAAAGGTAAAACTGAGGGCAACAGTGTGTCCATAACGTCTGATGGTAAATCCTTACACTCGGGGGCTTCTGAGTTTTGTGTCTGTAGAGTCTCTCTTAACTGGCAAGAGTCTACTTGTTAATTACCTTTCCCTATTATTTCAGGGACCAGAAGAATTTCTGAGAAGTGAGGCTATAGGTGCCCTAAGCCAGAATTTCCCAAACTTTAAAAAAATAGTCATAAAAGGTCAACTCCATGCAAACTATAGCATATACGCCACTTTATTTAAAAACTCAGAGCAGAAGAGAGAAAAGGAGAAAAAAAAAAACTCAGAGCAGACAAAACCCCCTGCTAGCACTGCAGACCAAACTGGATGACCACCCAGGTGACCAGCTGGCAGAATGTTTTCAGGGCGGCATCACAAGTGCCCTTGGAGAATGAATGGCTTTGCCAATGGCTCCTGCCCTCCATCGCTGCCCCCTACCTGGAGCTTTTCCAACAAGAGACAGAACAAGTTCTGACAGAAGCACCAGGGGCTATGTTCAAACATGGATATGATCACTGCTCTGAGCCTGTTTCCCCAAGGAGAGGGAGAAACTGTGTCTACATCCATAGGGAGGTGGGAAGGGTGGCTAATTCGAGGCATGGGAAGAATCCTAGCTCTGGGTAAAAATGTCATGTGACATAGGACACCACCATACAACGTGTCCCTGACCCCAGTCTACACACTGGTCGGTCGGGTCACCAGGTGGCCACTCAGCCTGTCCCCTTCTACTGCCTCATTCCTAAGCTGGCAAACAGTTCTTGTGGATCCAAACATCTCCCCATACAGAATCCTCACTTCTTGGTTTGCAAATTCCTGCACTAGATACTACGCTGGTTCCTTAGGGCAGTCTTCACCACTAACTCCTATGTGTTCCTGGTCTTCTTGCTTGACCTCTCAGTGTCTGAATTTATATTACTACCAGAGAGTTTGGCAGCTACTCATCTCAAAAGACTGCTAATAAGCCCACTCGGAGCATAGTAAGGTCCAGGCACTACTTTAAGGAGTTCATTCAATTTTGAAACCACTTGAGGAGGTAGGTACCATCACCCCTGCCTTACATGAGGTGACTGAGGATAGAGGTTAAGCAACTAGCCCAAGGTAACACAGCCAGTAATAGCGAGCTGGGATTCCAATCCAGGGACTGTGGCTCCAGAGTCCAGGCTCTCTGAAGTTTGAATGAGATGATGGATCTTGAAGTGTTCTACAAACTGTCTAGCAGTCATATTTGACCTGCTGTTTTCTTGAAGACCTGCATACATCAAGGGTGAGAGTTCAAGACCAATTTTCCTACAGATCCAAATGTTTAACAAGTTTACACCATTTCCATTTTTTTGCACCTGAAGACATTATTGCGATTTTTACGTCACACTATTTCAAATCCACAGGATTAAAATGCACCTTCCTCCTGAAAAGTGGAGACTACTCCCTGACTCTCTCTCAGTGGTTTCAAAGGGCTCCTGGCCAGAAAGGCCAGAAGTTTTCCTTCCTCAAAGGATTTCAGGAAACTTTAGGGCCACTTCTGTATGTTTTAGTTTCTTGGTTTATGAAGTCCTTCTGTCCTCTTACCCACACCATGATGTTGCTGAATCTGGAACCACAAACCTCACCAAGTGAAATATATAGTGAGACCTTGTGATGGCCTGGGAAGAACCATGGAGGTAGGATTCTCAGATTCTGGCTCTACCTCAGCCACTAATGAGATGGGAAATTACTGGGAATGTTGACAGTGCTTAGGGTTTCTCACCCCTCAAAGACTATGGTGGGTTGGGATCACCTAGGTGTGGCCCCTCTTGATACTAGTTTGAAGAGGGAGAGGAGAGCTTTACAGCTCCCTGGTTATACTAATATGTAGAGTGGGGACAAGGAGCTGGGACAATGCAGGTTCTGGCAGGGGAGGGAGAGCTGGTCACTTCACTTGCTCCTCTCCTGTTCAAATGTTTTGCTGCTTGTAGAAAATGAGCACTCCAGCCAGGCCCAGTGGCTCATGCCTGTAATCCCAGCACTTTGGGAGGCCAAGGTGGGAGGGATCACAAAGTCAGGAGTTCGAGACCAGCCTGGCCGACATGGTGAAAGCCTGTCTCTACTAAGAATACAAAAATTGGCCAGTGTGGCGGTGCACACCTGTAGTCTCAGCTACTTGGGAGGCACAGGCAGGAGAATCGCTTAAACCTGGGAGGCGAAGGTTGTGGTGAGTTGAGATCGCGCCACTGCACTCCAGCCTGGGTGACAGAGCAAGATTCCATCTCACAAAAAAAAAAGAAGAAGAAAAAAGATTAAAAAAAAAAAGAGCATTCCACAGCTCCCCTACCCTGCCTAAATGCAGAGGGAGGTTTTCTTCTGAAGAGGTGGCTTCCAGTTGCAGATCCCTGCGCTCTTTATCAGGGAGTATCAAGTCTACCAGCTGAAGAGTTTGGCCTAATCGGAGCACCTGAAGGGGACCCCACAGGTCTAGAAGCCTCTGGGGGCAGTGAGCACAGGGGGCTGGAGAGGCTCAGGGCAGACAGGCTGTGATGGGACTGGGGGTGACAGTGGGGAGGATCTCTATACTAAGGGGTGAGCAGTAGGGAAGAAGCTCTAAGACCTGGGGACACTGCAAAGAGAGGCCACTTCTTGGGAGCACAAAGTTGTCATCACTGAATGAAAAAACAGGGTTCAATTAATGCCCAGTCTACAATCCAAACTGGCCCTAATCAACAAACTTCAAGAGGATTTCTCTAAATTCCCTTCCTAAATCTGCTAAAGGGCTGGTATAACGTAAAGGAAACCCTATACTATCTAGGAGTGTTTTTGAAATCAAGACAAAAAACAATTACAAACCATCAACACCAATTCCAAAGTCAATGATGTTTCATGCTTACTTGATTAACACTTCATCCCCTAGACATAACTTGGTAATGCCTATAAAGACATCCCGGCACTGCAGAGCCTTAGAGACTATCTTCACCATTCCCAAAAAGTGCCTGTGAGGAGGCTAATTTTGTATCCACCCCAATAGCAGTATTAGGCAGGTAAGTGATCATCAATTTCATCAGCATGCACAATGTCTGTTGTGAACACCCTGGCCATGTAAAAATTAGTCACATCATCATTTCTTTAGTACAGGTTAGCAGCACAGTGACGTAAAGCAGATTAACTCTGCAAAGCAACTACCAGTGAGAGCCCAGCCACAACACCTGCCTCACTTCAGAAGGAGGAGGGGGTGCAGGTGGGACTACCTTTTGGCATCAGTGACAAAACCCCAACTGTGCTCCATACATGCACCTCCCAAAGGCCCTGACCTCCTGACGCTGTGGGAATGTCTTCCAAAGTTTCCTCAGTGTGATCACCAGCAATTACAAATCAGGGGACCCAAACTGCACAAGTTGCTCTGGAATTCGTCCCCTAAGGGACACGGCCTCCGGTCAAGGGCAGGCCACACCGGGCTTCAGAAAAGGACGGCTGTGTCAGCAGTTCCTGAGCAAGGCCTCATGGACGTGCCTCACTGAAGGCAGTGCTGCAATGAGATTTGGAAACCTGAAGCCAAAACAGCTATCCTCTGAAGTGCTTCTGATCCACCTGCCCCAGGTGGACAAGCTTTTTCCCTGTGCCACAAACCTTTCTGTCCAAAATTTTATTTTCAAATTTTGAGACTTAGACAATCTGGCTGAAAAAGTAAGATAAAAATAACTTGCCCAAAACACGCTAAGGCTGCAATACCAGTAAATTTCAAGTGATCAGAACAAAAGGAAACTTAAGAGCCTTTCCCTCCTGCCTGGACATCCTGGCTACCACAGGTCGTGGCACAGCGAGAGGAGCTCAAGCAACGCAGCTGACTGCTCTCAGACCCTCACCAAGTTTGTCTGTGGATGAGATAATGTCAGCGGGCACGGAGGAGTCCAGATCAGCGTCCAAAATCCCCAGGGGGTCCAGCTGTGCTACATGGTGCCCTCGTATCTATGAGTGGGCCAACAATGAGAGGGAAGGACACACACAAAAGGACAGGAGAAAAAAAGAGGGAAGGGGTAAAAAACAAAGTAAAATCACATTAAAATTAGCATTTACAGCTTAATTCTCACCCACGTTTGAAGAAACAGTTACTGGAGCATCATCAAAATTTACACAACTAATTCCGAGAGGATCAAGTTTTGCAATGTGGTGACCCCTGACCTGGAAGCAATAACACAAGTAAGTCATTAAGCAGATCCAGTGAGCTGTGGGGAGGGTTAAAAGAGTCAATGTTATGCAAACCTTTCCCAAAGAGGAACACGCACCAATAAATCCATATGACGAAATTAGTTTTTAAAAGTCTTAGAATAACTTATTTCAAAAGCACTACTGTGCATAAATGTACTTTTGTAAAAAAGAGATTAACTCAGGCTATGATAAACTTGGGAGTCTGAAAGGATCAGTGTCTTGGGATCTTTACACAGTTTCCATGGATAAACAGAAATGAGATATGTTAGGCAATTCTTACTCCAATGTGAAGCCTGCCTCAGCTCAGAACACAAACGTTATGCTAATGTGCCAGGTACAGTGGCACAGGCCTATAGTCCCGGCTACTTGGGAGGCTGAGGCAAGAGGATCTCTTGAGCCTAGGAGTTTGAGGCTAAACTGGGCAACACAGTGAGACCCCATCTCAATTTAGAATAAATACATTTTAAAGAAAAATTTTCCTAAGGAGGAAAATGAAGGCTTAAGTGTTGGCCTTAATTGAGGAGGTGTGCAGATAAGATGTCAGATTACTAAGAAGGTTTGCCTTTATTATATCCCCGTGAGGAGTGAGGGCTCTGGTCCTGGTGCTCCTGAGTAGGTCAGCACACAGTAGTCAGAACAAAAAATGCTGCTACCCCACAGACTTAAAGCATCTGATCTGAACTATTTAAAAACCTAGGAGAAAGAAAATCCCTTCCAATGTAAGAGTCTTTCACAATTTCTTGCTAGCAATTTGAGAAGGGAGCAGCTGCTGGTAAGTCACTGCAAGATCAAGCTGAAGTTGTTACTGAGGCCAACTACGTGCAGGCAGTGATAAAGAAACACCACTAGGCTTCCTCCTTATGCAAATATCCACGTTGATAGAACTTTAGAGACCGTGCACCTCCTTTCTAAGGCAGAATACACTTGCCCCAGGGAGACAGCCTTACTTGTCAGGCCATGGCATGAAGGGCCAGAGACCCAGGGCCTCCCGTGATGTTGCCCCATCACAACACCTGCACTGCTGCCCTACTGGCAGAGGAAACGGCCCATGTCACCAGAAACCAAAGCACGGGAGAGAAAAGATAGCCCAGGGACATGAGTCCCCTTGTTGCCACCAAAGCAGCAACACAAGAACAGGTGGCAGGGTACTGGACGCCCATGGGAGCTTCCAGAAGGGAGGCACAGGGCTCACTTGTCTCTACCTGTCCTCCTTAGACTGTCACAGATGAAGTTGTAAGGTCTGAACTCTGGGGTCTGCCCGTGTATCAGGTGGACATCCTGGAAGAACTTTGGTTATTGCGCTCTGGGAAAGGACAGGGAGAAAAAGGCCTGTCCTGCTTGACACTTGCCTGATGAGACTGGCCACCAACTGCAATGCTTTTGGAGAGTTCCTCTGCCCCCCATCGCTCTCTGTAGGCTCGGCTGTACCCTCAGCTGCCTCTCCTCGCTTCCATGTCCCCAAACTCTATTGGTTTTCTTCTCTTAGTCTTCAGTTGTTAGCAACTGAGAAGGGTGCATCAAACACCTACCCTTCCCAGCCACTGCTCACTGGCGGATGGGCACTTCTCCTTGATGCCCAGGTACTGACTTGGTTTCCCTGCCCACAAATATTTCTTGCCAACTTAGGAAAAGAAATAAGGAGCCCTTTATGGGGCAGGCATTAGTGATGCCAGATTTGCTCAAATGGGGCTAGCCTGGTTCCTTTTCTCCTGTGGTATTTGCTTTTTTAGCCTCCCAAAGCAGGGAGAAATCACCTTGTGTTTGAGGAGGTATAAGTAAAATGACAACGTATGCTCAGAAAGGCCATAGGCCCATGAAGTACAACCTAAGGAACACTGCACCCTTTCTTGTGTGGACAGTCAGCACCTGGCTTACCTGATACGCCCTGATGAGAGACTGCACCGCCAGGTGGTCCTCCACGAGCTTGTCCACGTTGGGCTGTGCTTCCACCAGGGACTGTGCATGGGCCACAGCAGCCAGGGAGCCTCGGCTCAGGGGAAGGGGACTCTGGTAGGCAGTGCCCGGTGGGGCTCCAGCATTCGTGTTGCGAAAAAAAATGTCCCATGACTAAAGAAAAGAAGGTACAGGGTTACCTCACTGCTTCCCTAAGTCCAGGATGCATCTGTGGCCACAGAGAACTAACTCTTTGTGAAGGCAAGGCAAGTCTACCATAGGCTGGCTGAGCCAGCTTCCTCCTGTTCTTGACAGTGCAGTCTCTGTTCCCAAATGGTAGGTTTCTCTCAGAATTCAGGCCCCCTGCTTTCCACTCCTTTTGTCTTCAGAATGCACTTTCTGACCCCCACACCTACAACATAAATGCCCTGTGGCCGCCTTCCATCAACACACAAACCCCAAAGGCTCAATGCCAAACAGCTCTCCTCAGCTCCCATACGCTGACAGACTCAGGAAGTAAGTCAATGGAGACGTTTACTGTCTCAGCCTTCTCCCCAGGCTCCAGCACTGGGAGGTGATGCTCTTGACCTCCTGTCTATAGGTCTGCAAATCCTACTGGTTCTTCTGTGGGATGCCAGATGCTCACACCACATCAGGCACCTCCCTCAAGACCCCAGAGGCTCAGCACAGCCTGTGAAGAGCCCAGAGTCACCTTGCTCACATCCTTTCACTTCCCTGGACACAAGCAGAACTTGATCCTTTGTAAGAGGCAGCACTAACCCCATAGAGAAATAATCTCATTGCTACTTCAGGAGGAACTCAGGAAATAAGAGCTCAAGGTGTGGGGTCAGATATCAAAATTCAAATCTGATCTCTGTATCGGGGATCAAAATTCAAATTCAAGACATACGCTCTTAGTGAGTTACCTTTCTGTGTTGTTTTCTCATCTATGAGAATAGAAATATATACATTCTTCATAGGTATGCTGTAAAGACTAAATAGTATAAAGGCATTAGCACACAGTCTAGCAGGTAGCAAGTACTTCACAAAAGTCAGGTGTTAGTATCAGCGAAATTCCTTAGTGCTACTATAAATTAATTTACTTATATTCCTACTATTCTTGGTTATTTCATGTCTGAATTATTTGATTTACAGTTTGCAGAGATACTGTGAACTGTAATAGTTTATTCATCTCAAACAAAGATGCAAGATTTTTAAATATTTAAGAGATCAGACACACTAAGATTTCACAAAAGTTCACTCTAAAAAGAAAAGAAAAGCACAAACACCCAGTTTATTTATTTTTATTTGTTTATTTTTTTTTGAGATGAAGTCTCACTCTGTTGCCCAGACGGGAGTACAGTGGCATGATCTCGGCTCACTGCAACCTCCATCTACCAGGTTCAAGTGATTCACCTGCCTCAGCCTCCTAAGTAGCTGGGATTACAGATGCATGCCACCATGTTTGGTTAATTTTTATATTTTTAGTAGAGATGGGGTTTCACCAAGTTGGCCAGGCTGGTCTCAAACTCCTGACCTCAAGTGATCCACTCACCTTGGCCTCCCAAGGTGCTGGGATTACAGGCGTGAGCCACTGCACCGGCAAAACACCAATTTAAACAACAAAACAAAACACTGTTTTTCTTTTCTGCACTACATTCTCCAGTTTCTAAAATTCTTCCATCTATAAACTATGATTAGACTGTCTTGAAAAACTTGGAAAGGCAAAGGCAAAACTTTATGAGACTTTTGCATTCTCCTTCTAGCAAGATGCCACCCAGATGTGCTCCTTGTCTGGAATATGGGTGGATATCAAATGGGTCTGTCTGGGTCTGGGGACCAGAGGGTAGAGATGGCTATAGAAACCATAACGTTGGTCCTTAAGGTCTTCTGGTTTTTCAGACAGGTTCTTTTATAATGTGGGCTAGGGTATGGATGTATGTCACTCAGATAGTCTCACTACCGAGAGCAGTGCTGTGTACTGCTGCTAGACACAAACTAGAAAACACACTATGATAACGCACAGGCTGGGCCATCTGCTAATGCAGGGGAGTCTGGTCTCTCAGTGAAAACTGTTTTGTGGAATACATTTTTTTCCCTTTCCTTTTCTTTTCTTTTTTCTTTTTTTTTATAGAATATTTAAAACATTCTATAATAAGCATTTTTTTTTTAGTATTCAGAAAAAATATTTTAAAGAAAACCACCATGTGATTGCACAGTATTGTGAATATACTAAAAACCATTGTAGCTGAGTGCAGTGGCATGTGCCCGTAGTCCCAGCCACTTGGGAAGCTGAGGCAGGAAGATCACTTAAGACTAGGAATTCAAGGCCAGCCTGGGCAATACAGCAAGATCCCATCTGTTAAAAACAAAACTCAACTGAATAGTACACTTAAAAATGACTTTTTTTTAGAAACAGGGTCTTGTTGCCCAGGCTGGTCTCAAACTCCCAGTCTCAAGCAATCCTCTTGCCTCAGTCTCCCAAAGTGTTAGGAATACAGTTGTGAGTCACCAGGACTCAGCCAAATGATGACATTTATGTTAAGTGAATTATATTTTAAAATGTTTTATAAGTCAAACTATTTGAGGTTTTACTGTTTTTGCCTTTCTGGTTAATTTCTGGTGTACTGACTGATGTAGAAGAGAGATTTGGGGTTCTCTTCTGGCACCTTCCATAAAACCTGTTGTAGAAGCATCTTATACAAATGTAACCCAACAATCAGGAACATAAAAAAGAAGACTGCAAACTTTCCCATTCTTCCTTTTTTCTGTTTTGAGACAGAGTCTGGCTCTGTTGCCCAGGATGGAGTAGAGTGGCATGATCTCGGCTCACTGTAACCTCCACTCCAGGGCTCAAGTGATTCTCCGGCTTCAGCCTCCCGAGTAGCTGGGACCACAGGCATGTACCACCACACATGCTAATTTTTTTATTAAATATTTTTGGTGGAGATGAGGTTTCACATGTTGCCCAGGCTGTCCTTGAACTCCTGAGCTCAAGTGATCTGCCCATCTCAGCCTCCCAAAGTGCTAGGATTATAGGCATAAGCCACTACGTCAGGCCTAAACTTTCCTCTTCGGCAGATGCTATCAAAATGTTTGCTAAAGACACCCATGGTTTGGAATCTTCAAAGAGATTCTCTCAATCTTCTTCTATTAAATTGGTTCTCACGAAAACTTAGTGTTTTCCTGTAATATGAGAAAGGCAGTATTTCCACCAGAGAAAAAAACTGACTTACTCTTATGAGAGAAAACACAGGATGCCTCAGCATCAACTCCCTAGGCAAAGCAAAGGCTGCCACCCACTCAGTCCATGCCTGGTTCTGTCAAGGACACAGGGATCTAAAAGGTGGCTGTGCACAAACACACTGGACACTCTCAGGTACTTCTGACTTAATAAAGCTGTTCCAGCAGGCCTGAGAGTTCCCTCCATTCTAGAAGCAGAGACGACTGGGGGCCCCACGCATTGCCCATTCATCTTCATTCTGAAAGCAGAGATGACCAATGACGAACTCCTTGGCCTGTACCCAGGACTCCAATAATGAGGACCTGACCTAAAAGGAGAAGCCCCTCTAATATGGCAGGAAAGTGGGCAGGAGTCCGTCTGGCTGTATCCTACCCCTGCACAGTAAGAACTAACAGCAAGCTGCCACTGTCACATAAAACCTAACCAGGCCGGGTGTGGTGGCTCACGCCTGTAATCCCAGCACTTTGGGAGGCTGAGGGGGGCAGATCACCTGAGGTCCGGAGTTCAAGACCAGCCCGGCCAACATGGTGAAATCCCGTCTCTACTAAAAATACAAAAATTAGCCGGGCGTGGTGGCGCAGGCCAGTAGTCCCAGCTACTTGGGAGGCTGGGGCATGAGAATCGCTTGAATCCAAGAGGTGGAGGTTGCAGTGAGCTGAAATCAAGCCGTTGTATTCCAGTCTGGGCGACAGAGTGAGATCGTCTCAAAAAAAAAAACCAAAAAACAAAAAACCTAAAGTTTTTCTTTACCCCAAACTTGCTCCAGTGCTAGAATCTCTACCCTCATACCATGTGACCCACACCCCAAGTCTAGCTGTGGATACTTACGTAGGTCCCTGGGGCCACAATAAAGTTCATGGATAGGGTATGATCCTTAAACCTAGTAAGCACCGGAGAGCAGCACAACCCAAACTTTATTAAACCCTTAAAACATATTGTCTTTCAGAAACACAGGGCAAAGTCACCCACGAGCAAGACCCTGGATCGAGTCTTTCCAGCTGTATAGACAGCCTCCTTTATCCTAGGAGACAACAGCCACTTTTCGATCCAGAGCTAAAAGTCACAGCAAAATCACAAGTTTATTTCTTTTCAATAAAATTAGCTTTGAATGACAATTAAAACATAAAAAAAAATAGTAATAGCAGCAGTGATAGGAATAGCTAACTTTTACTGAGGCTCTCTGTGGGCTTTTCTGACTTAATTTAAGCACATGGAATGTCAATCATATTCCCACTGGAGAGATGTGGGCTCAGGCAGAATTTACACACAGCAGTCACCAGGCAGGGTATTAATAAGGTTAACTGAATAATAGCAGAGTAATGCTTATATAAAGAACTCTGGTCGCTCTAGTAATAATGCCTCTTACCCTCGCTTAACCTCGCCAAAGAGAGCCGGGAGCTTCTGGGCTCAACAATAAAATGAAAGGAATTTCCACCCACTGATGCTCGGGATCATGAGGTCAAGGTGAAGGTCAGCTCTCTGGTCCTGAGAGCACAAAGGCTGCAGGACTCCTTCCAGCCTAGGCCGTGGAGAGAGGGCGATCATGATCATCGGGCCTCCTCTCTCTGACCTTCTTTTGTGCTTGGAATAAAACTCCAGGTGATTTTCAATTGGCTGAGGACAACTGCACAGACGGAAATTCAGCTCATGCTGGAGGCAGTCAGAAAAAACTGGTTCATACCGGTACTGCTGAGCTGCTGGGAATCCCCAGGAAGGAAAATGCCCGGAATGCAACTCTGCAGCCTTTTCCTTAAACATCTTATCCCATGCATCCCACTTCACTCTCCAGTCAGCTCAGCTCCCACACCACTGGGGGAGCACTCTGCCCCACCTTCAGACAAAGAGCCCATTCTGTCTCCAGGATTGGGTGAGCCTGCACACCCAACAACAGCAAGCCCTCTTTGCACCAAGACTTGGAGCCAAATTTATTCCTATTTATCTCTTGCTGTTGCCTGGATATCCTGAAACTGCAGTCTGATGTGGGCAGGGGCAGTGACTTGTACTTCTGGAAATGTTTCAAGTGACAAAGCAGAAATGAAAAGGAGAATATACAGTAACTGGCCAACGGAGAAAATCAGACTTAAGAATACCACAATCTAATAAATAGCAAGCTGCCATCAAAAACACTGAAAAAAAAAAAAACCTAGCATACACAAGATATTATAACGAACACATAAACACAATTTCAAGTCACAGACAAGAAGAGAATCTTAAAACCTGCAAGACAAAAGTGATGCGTCATTTATAAGCAGAGTCTTACATGATAACCTGTGAATTTGTCAACATAAATTCTGCAGGCCAGAAGGAAACTGTGATATAATCAAAGTCCTGAAAACAAAAATATTAAATGAGATGAATGCCATCAGCAAAAATGTCCCGCCAAATTTAAAAAAAAAAAAAAAAGGAAAGAAAAAAACCTCCCAAAAGAACCAAATCCTGAGAAAGTGTGTTGGCATTGCATATACCCTGTATTACCAAAGAGACTGAAAGGGGTTCTTTCCACTGAGAGAAAAAAAAAAACATAATGCAAGAATACAACACAATCGTAAGAAAATACATAACTTTCTGGGAAGGACATGCATATACACAAAAATATAATTTGTTAGTATTATCATAATGGTGCAGAAAACATTCTCTAAAATTTGAAAGACAAAAGCATAAAAATTATTATAAACATCTGTTAATGAATATATACCACAAAAGATACAATTAGCAACATAAATAACAAAGTTGAGGGTAGATATAATGAGGAAGAACTTTTGTCTGCAACTAAATTTTTTGCTAGATTAAAATATATCATTGTATCTTTTAGAGGTTTTATATAATCCCCAAAGTACCACAAAGTAAGTATCTGTATAGATACACAAAAGAAAATAAGAAATAAGTGAAAGCATATCAATACAAAAATTAAAAAGACACAAAGGAAGACAAATAAAGTGAGAGATAAATATGTGAGAATCAAAACAACTAACAAAATTAATAAGTTGTTTTTCATAAAATTACTTAAGTATATATAAAATTAACTTTTCAATAAAAACACGTAGTTTTACTGACAAAAAAGTCAGTAAAAGTCATTTTTTTACTAGAAAAAAAACTGACAATATTCAACTTGCCTTTCTACAAGAGTCAGTTGAGATCTAATGACAAAAATTATTAAAAGTGGCAAGATAGTAGACATTCCATGAAAATATTAACAAAACAAGAAGAGAAGGGGGCAAAATAATATTACACAAGCTACATCTTAAGTCAAAAACTGTCGTATTTTATAAAATGTACTTGAAGTCAATCATAATAATGATTGAATAATAATGAATGAATCATAATAATAGATTCATTCACTAGGAAACTATGACAAATTTGTTTATGTGTGTGTGTGTGTGTGTGTATCTCACACTAGAGTCTCCAATATATAAAGCAAATATTGATAGAATTGAACTACTAGAACTAAAATATCCTACTATAATTTATTGCTCTGTGTTCAGTAATAATAATAATA
>CAUYQU010050393.1:0-84462 GCA_963574635.1 Cheracebus regulus | reverse complement strand
TGCACTCCAGCCTGAGCAATACATACAGCAAGACACCATCTCTAAATATATGCAGCAGGGCGCAGTGGCTCGCGCCTGTAATCCCAGCACTTTGGGAGGCCGAGGTGGGCAGATCACGAGGTCAGGAATTTGAGACCAGCCCAACCAACATGGTGAAACCCCGCCTCTACTAAAAATACAAAAACTAGTAAGGCGTGGTGGTGCATGTCTGTAATCCGAGGTACTTGGGAGGCTGAGGCAAGAGAATCACTTGAACTCGGGAAGCAGAGATTGTGGTAAGCCATTATCATGCCACTGCACTCCAGCCCGGGTTACAGAGCTAGACTCCATCTCAAAAAAAAAGACTAAAATGGTGAATTTTATGTTATGTGAATTTTATTTCACTTAAAAAATACTGGAAAAGAATACTAGGATATAATATGCACCTCCTAGAACTGTGCCTGGCATATAATACCTACTAAATACTTCTGAAAGAATTAACAAGAACCTGTTATAAAATATCCAGGCAGGTCAAAAAAACTCAAATATAACTTTTAAAAGCAAAAAACATCCCCTGTGAAATTAGAAACACAATAAATAAATAAATAAAGCAACAAATGAGACACAGCCAAAGATGGAATTTTTAAACTAGAAGACAGTTATGATGAAGTTACTTAGAATGCAGCACAGAGAAACATATGGAAAACGTAAGACAAGGTTAACAAACATGGAAATATCCCTCTTCACAGTCCTAAAAGACAGGCTAGGCCGGGCGTGGTGGCTCACGCCTGTAATTCCAGCCTTTTGGGAGGCTGATGTCAGTGAATCAATCACCTGAGGTCAGGAGTTCGAGACCACTGGCCAACATGGTAAAACCCCGTCTCCACTAAATATACAAAAATCAGCCAGGCATGGTGGCACAATCTGTAATCCCTCCTACTCAGGAGGCTAAGACAGAATTGCTTGAACCGAGGAGGTGGAGCTGCAGCGAGCCAAGATTGTGCCACTGCACTCCAGCCTGGGTGACAGAGTAAAACTCTGTCTCAAGAAAAAAAAAAAACAGGATAAAGAAAATGAGGGAGAAGTACAATAAATAAAAAAGATAACTAATTTTCTGGAAAAAAAAGACACAAATCCACAGATATGAAACGAAAACATATACAAAGCTGGATAAACAGAAATCTACACCTAGATAATTACTAAACATCAAAAACCAAAAAAAAAAAAAAAATTAAAAAGCAGCCAGGGGGCGAAGGACCTACAAAGGAACAATTAGACTGAGAGCTGACCCCTGACCCCTAAACAAAAATAGGAGCCAGAAGACAAGGCAGCATAGTCCAAGTGCAAGAAAATAGCTGTCAACCCAGAACTGTGTACTCAGCAACCAAAATCATAGATTATACATTTTTCTCAAACACAGGAGGAGCATGTGCAAAACCTGACCACATAGATCTTAAAGTCTGAACAAATGTCAAATAATCACCACCTGTTCTGATTACAATGCAATTAGAAATAAAAAAAATAAATAAAAATAAAATAAAATGAAATAAAAAAGAGGGGCAGCAAGCATGGAGCCAGGCGCTTCGGAGCGGAACCCGAGGCTCTGCGGCACTCAGTCGGGCCCAGTTACCCAGGCACCGCCCGCGCCCCGCGGCCGCGACCATCTCCTGCGCCCCCCAGAGGAGCGAGCTCCGAGCATCCCCCACGGAGGCCAATCCTCGGGGCCAGGAGCGGGGAAGCGAAGTGCGAGAGACCCGGGACCCCAGCGCTACCTCTTCCCGCAGTCCGAACCCACTATGATCCTGAACACTTCAACAAGGGCCCTTCCTACCGGCTCTCAGCCAAGGTCAAGAACAAGATTGCTTCCAAGTATGATCATTAGGCAGAAGATCTTCACAATTGGATAGAAGAGGTGACAGGCATGAACGCTGGCACCAACTTCCAGCTGGGCTTAAAGGATGGCATCATACTCTGCAAACTCATAAACAAGCTACAGCCAGGCTCAGTGAAGAAGGTCAACGAGTCCTCATTGAACTGGCCTCAGTTGGAGAATACTGGCAACTGTATTAAAGCTATTCAGGCTTATGGAATGAAGCCACATGATATATTTGAAGCAAATGATCTTTTTGAGAATGGAAACATGACCCAGGTTCAGAGACTCTAGTGGCTGTAGCAGGTCTGGCTGAAACAAAAGGATTCCATACAACCATTAACATTGGAGTTAAGTACGCAGAAAAACAAACAAGATGTTTTGATGAAGGAAAATTAAAAGCTGGCCAAAGTGTAACTGGTCTGCAGATGGGAACCAACAAATGTGCCAGCCAGGCAGGTATGACAGCTTATGGAACTAGGAGGCATCTTTATGATTCCAAAATGCAAACTGAAAAACCCTTTGACCAGACCACAATTAGTCTGCAGATGGGCACTAACGAAGGAGCCAGCCCCACAGGGATGTTAGCACCAGGTACCAGAAGAGACATCTATGATCAGAAGCTAACATTACAGCCAGTGGACAACTTGACAATTTCTCTACAGATGGGTACCAACAAAGTTGCTTCCCAGAAAGGAATGAGTGTGTATGGGCTTGGGCAGCAAGTATATGATCCCAAATACTGTGCTGCTCCAACAGAACCTGTCGTTGACAACGGAAGCCAAGGAACGGGAACAAATGGTTCAGTAATCACTGATAGTGATTATGAGGCAGAATACCCTGATGAGTATCATGGGGAGTACCAGGATGACTACCCCAGAGATTACTGATATAGTGACCAAGGCATTGATGATTAGATCCACATAGAAGCAGCTCAGTATTTAGTCCACTGTTTTTATTCAGTGAGAACCAAGCTAGCCTTGAGTAATTTTTACCTTGTCTTCCTAAAACACTATTATGCTTATTGTATTTTTAAGAAAAATTGACTTAAATACAGTCCTTTTTCTGCCTCTTCCCTCAATAGTTGCCTTTTAGTGCCATAACAGTTAAATCCTACAGCATAACCAATAACTTGCACATGACGTAAAAAGGAATACTGTGAAAGGGAAATACTCTTGTACAGCCAGTTATGCAAAAATCTATGTATTTTTACAATCTTACATTAAACTGGTATTTTCAAACAATAGGAAATTTTTCTTATTTTTATAGTTTAGTGTATCTGGTTTCTACATGGAAGACTAAACTCATGCTTATTGCTAAATGTGGTCTTTGCCAACTAATCTAAGATGCAGCATTTTAGAAATTTACATATCAATGTTTCTACAGTATTGTTTGCTAATTTTTCAATAAAGTCATGATCAGTGTGCATCTGTGATTATATGTCTACTCATTCTCCTACCTAGCAGACAAGATATTTTCAGAGTGGTATTTCTAAAGGAGCATGTACAAAAATGGCCTGTAGACATTTAGGTGTGGGTGTGCATTTGCTCTTCCTGTTTGTGCTACTGTATCAATGTAGAGTTGCTCTGTTTTCTTCAACTGTATTTATTGCTGCATCTCAGCAAAATTTATCTCATTGTATTTTTTATAAATTTTTTTGAACATAAAAAAAGACAAAAGTATCCCTATATTTCCCTATACACATACCTCTACATCATATATCAAAGTAAAAAAAAAAAATGGAAACTAAAAAGATTTCTTAGAACTGAATAAAGAAAATACTTCACATTAAAATGTGAAATGCAACTAAAGCAGTACTTACAACTAAGTATTTATTGACCATTTTTCTGACTTAAGACAGAAATAGCAAAATAAATCTCAAAAAAGTAAAAGTTGGCCAAGCTTGGTGACTCACCCTGGTAATCCCAGCACTGTGGGAGGCCAAGGCAGGCAGATCACTTGAGCCCAGGAGTTCAAGACCAGCCTAGGCAACATGATGAAACACCGTCTCTAATAAAAACACAAAAATTAGCTGGGTGTCATGTCACATTGCCTGTAATCCCAGCTACTCGGGAGGGTGGGGCAGGAGAATCACTTGAACTCAGGAGGCAGAGGTTGCAGTGAGCTAAGATTGTGCTATTGCACTCCAGCCTGAGGGACAAGAGCGAAACTTCGTCTCAAAAAAACAAAACAAAACAAAAAAAGACAGAGATGGTATAAGAAAGGAAAACTGGAAGTCAATCTCAGTCACCGTCACAGATTCAAAATTCCTAAATAAAAGCCAAACCCCACAATTTACTTTAAAAGCTGTAGTGGGAGCAGGGGAGTAGTTTCTATACAAGCAATGCAGGGGTAGTTTAATACTGGAAAACTAGGGCCAGACACAGTGGCTCATGCTTGTAATCCCAGCACTGTGGGAGGCCAAGGTGGGCGGATCACCTGAAGTCGGGAGTTCGAGACCAGCCTGACCAACATGGTGAAACCTCGTCTCTACTAAAAATACAAAATTTGCCAGGCGTCATCGCACATGCCTGTAATACCAGCTACTCAGAAGGCCAAGGCAGGAGAATTGCTTGAACACAGGAGGCAGAGATTGCGGTGAGCCAATTGTGCCACTGCACTCCAGCCTGGGCAGTAAGAATGAAACTCCATCTCAAAAAATATATATTGGAAAACTATAAATTTAACTCACCTAAGTCTACAGAATAAATACCATGTGTGATGGTTAATTTTATTTTTGAGACAGCGTCTCGCTCTGACACCAGGCTGGAGCCCATTGGCACAATTGTGGCACAATCTTGGCTCACTGCAACCTCTGCCTACCGGTTCAAGTGATTTTTCCACCTCAGCCTCCCGACTAGCTGGGACTACAAGCATGCACAACCATGCCTGGGTAATTATTTTTTTTAGTAGAGACGGGGTTTCACCATGTTCATCAAGATGGTCTCGCTCTCTTGACCTCATGACCCGCCTGCCTCAGCCTCCCAAAGTGCTGGGATTACAGGCGTGAGCCACTGTGCCCCGCCATGATGGTTAATTTTTTATGTCAACTTGAGTGCCAAGGTATTTGATCAAATATTTTTCTGGATGTTCCTGTTATTTTTGGATGAGTTTATAATCAATAGACTGAGTAAAGCAGGGTGCCCTCCCTATTGTAGGTTGGCCATATCCAATCAGCTTAAGGACTAAATAGAACAAAAGGCAAACTCTAACCCACAAAAGAAGAGAATTCCTCCTGTCCGTCTTCCAAGTGGGGATGTCAACTGTTTCCTGCCTTCAGAATTGAACTGAAACATTGGCTCTTCCTGAGTCTTGACCTGCCAGCCTTAGAACTCATACCATTAGCAGTCCTGGTTCTCGCACCTGCATATTCAGACTGAAACTATATCATTGGCTCTCCTGGGTCTCCAGCTTGCTAACACAGATATGATCTTGGGACATGTCAGCCTCCATAAATGTGTGAGCCAATTCTTTACAATAAATCTCTTTTTATATACTACCCCCCACTTACACTAATGGTTCTGTTTCTCTGCAGAACCCTAAAATACTGTGTGACCAGCTTGATAAATCCAACCCCCAACCCAAAACAAAAATGATCTGTTAAAATTCAAAATCCATTCATGGTTAAAAAATAAAGAAGCAAAGTTTAAAACATAAAAAAACTACTGTAGACTTCCTACTTAATGGTAAACTATAAAAAAGATTTTTTTTCTTTAAATCAAGAAGGCAAGAATGACCACAATCACCATTTTTATTCAGCTTACTACAGATCCTAGACTGTACATTAACATGGGAAAAAAATAATATATAGTAGTTTCTTCTTATCTGTAGAGGACATGTTCCAAGACCCCCAGTGAATATCTGAAACAACAGATAGTAACAAACCCTATGCATGCTTTTTCCTATATATCCACATACCTATAATAAAGTTTAAATTTTAAATTATGCATACTAAGAGATTAACAACAATAATTAATAATAAAATAGAATAGGCTGGGAGTGGTGACTCATGACTATAATATCGGCACTTTGGGAGGTCAAGGCATGAGGACTGCTTGATGCCAAGAATTTGAGACCAGCCTGAGCAACATAGTAAGACTCCATTCTCTATTAAAAATTTTAAAAATTAGATAAATTTTAAAAACTAGCTGGGCATGGTGGTACACACCTATAGCCCCAGCTACTCAGGAGGCTGAAGTAGGAAAATCACTTAAGACTAGGAGTTCATGGCTGCAGTGAGTTCTGATCACATCACACCGCCGTACTCCAGCTTGGGCAACAGAGTGAAATCCTGTCCCCTTACCAAAAAAACAGAATAACTAACAATATATTAAGAATTATGTAATGTGGTCACCCTCTCAAAATCTTATTGTACTATACTCACCCTTCTTATAATGACGTGAGATGATAAAATGACTATGTGATGAGATGGAAGTTAGGCTGATGACACTGGCATTGTGATGCAGCAGTAGGCTATTACTGAAAACTAATTTAAAACTTATGAATTATTTCTGGAATTTTCCATTTACTATTTTCAGACAATAGCTGACCACAGGTAACTGAAACTACAGAAAGCAAAACCAAGGATAATGGGGGACTACTATAAATACTAGAGGAAAACTATAAAACCAATATTCCTTTCAGATAATAAATTCTATATAGAAACTCCAAAAAATGGACAAAGATATATATATTATTCAAATTTCAAATTAATCTGCACTAAATCAGTATGTAAATATCAATTACATTTCTATATATACAAGAAACAGAAAATGTACTAACATGGAAAATACTATTTATAGACCAGGCATGGTGGCTCACGCCTGTAATACCAGCACTTTGGGAGGCTGAGGTAGGGAGATCACTTGAGGTCAGGACTTCGAGATCAGACTGACCAACATGGTGAAACCTTGTCTCTACAAAAACTACAAAAAAATTAGCCATAGTGACACACGCCTGTAGTCCCAGCTACTCGGGAGATTGAGGCAAGAGAACGCTTGAACCGGGAGGCGGAGGTAACAATGACCTGAGATTACACCACCGCATTCCAGACTGGGTGACAGAGAGAGACTCTGTCACCCCAATAAAAAAAAAAAGAAAGAATACTCTTTACAAAAGCATCAAAAAAATAAAACACCTAGGGATAAACCTAACAAAAATGAGCAAGACTTGTATCCAGAAAATTCTAAAACTCTATTATAAAAGAACACACTAAAGAAAGACAGAGATGGCCAAGCCAGGTGGCTCACGCCTATAATTCCAGCACTTTGGGAGGCCAAGGAGGGTGGATCACCAGGTCAAGAGTTCAAGACCACCCTGGCCAACATGATGAAACCCCCTCTACTAAGAATACAAAATTAGCCGAACATGGTGGCAGGCACTTCTAATACCAGTTACTCAGGCTGAGGCAAGAGAACTGTTTGAATCCAGGAGGCAGAGGTTGCAGTGAGCCAAGATCACACCACTGCACTCCAACCTGGACTCCAACTCAAAAAAAGAAAAAAGAGAGAGAGAGAGAGAGAGATAATCTTATTCATGGATAAGTCAGTATCACAGGTTAATCGTCTCAAATTTGATCTGCAGATTGGGGATGGGTGGGATGGGGGGGTGAAGAAAGGGACTTGATAAGCTGATTTAACATTTTTTGAAAAAAGCAAGTAGATTCTAAAATTTTTTTGAAAAAAAAAAAGCTAAATCTCAAATAGCAAAACACTCCTGTAGTTCCTCACTTAACATCATCAATAGGTTCTTTGAAACTGCAACTTTAAGCAGAATACATAATGATACCAGTTTTACCATACACAGGAGAACATGCAAATTCCACACAGAGAGTGGCCCTAGCTGAGAACTGATTTTTTTTCTTATCAATGTTAAAAGGACATAAAACAAAATAATGTTATTCAAGGAACTGCTGCAAATAAAAAATACTTAAGTGTCAAAGGCAAAATTGTAAAGTGCTCAAAAGAAAATATAGGCCAATATCTATATGATCTAAACACAAACAGTGCTTGCCATTCAACTGCATTAAAATTTAAAAATACCTGTTCTTCAAGAAACACAATGAATGAAGAAAAAGGTAAGCTGCAAATTATGGGGAAAAAAATGTGCTGCATGCATAACTATTAATATCCAGAATACAGATAAAACTCCTCAAATTAGTAAGAAAACACAGGTATTGAAAGGAAAAACAGGCAAAAGACATGAACAGGCACTGAACATCAAAAGAGACAAACTGATTTTCAATTTGTATCTTAGGAAAATACAAGCTAAAATCACGATACTATTTACACCTTCTAGACTGGCAAATTTTTGTCAAAGTCTGACTATACAAACTCAAGTACTTGTGAGTACACAAATCAATGGCAACTCACTGCTCCTGGGGGTTATAAATTGGTACAACCACTTAAAACAATACATTACCCTATAAAATCACTCATGTGCATATATTATGATCCAGTAATTCTACTTCTAGAATACCTTAGAGAAAATCTTGTACGTGTGCAATATGACATATGTAGAAGAAGGTTCAAAGCATAGACAATATTCAAATTTAGGGGATATCTCTTTTTGTTTTTCTTTGTTGTTTTTTGAGGTGGAATCTTGCTCTGTTGCCCAGGCTGGAGTGCAGAGGCGCAATCTCCACTCAATGCAACCACTGCCTCCTGGGTGCAAGGGATTCTCCTGCCTCAGCTTCCTGAGTAGCTGAGACTATGGGTGCATGCCACCACATCTGGGTAATTTTCTGTATTTTTAGTAGAAACAGGGTTTCACCATGTTATCCAGGATCTCCTGAGCTTGTGATCTGCCTGCCTCAGCCTCCCAAAGTGCTGGGATTACAGGCATGAGCCACTGCGTCAAATTTAACGATATCCCTTTTTTAATATACATATTAAAGTCTGCTTTAAAAATTAGCTTACCACCAACTATTAGTAAAATATCGGCCTATAATCCCAGCACTTTGGGAGGACAAGGCGGTAGATCATGAGGTCAGGAGCCAGAGACCATCCTGGCCAACATAGTGAAACTCCATCTCTACTAAAACACAAAAAATTAGCCAGGCGTGGTGGTGCGCATCTGTAATCCCAGCTTCTCGGGACGCTGAGGCAGGGGAATCACTTGAATCAGGAGGCAGAGACTGTAGTGAGCCAAGTTCGTGCCACTGTACTCCAGCCTGGCAATAGAGCAAGACTCTGTTTCAAGAAAAAAAAAATCAATACAATCTTACTTAGTTTATAATCTTCCTGGGTGAAAAGAAAACCTCCCTGGATTTCTAAGAACTATTACAAAAGTCCTAGCCTTCTAATATAGAAAAATGTATCCCAGCCTGGCCAACATGATGAAACCCCATCTCTATTAGAAATACAAAAATTAGCCAGGCATGGTGGCAAGTGCCCGTAATCCTAGCTACTCGGAAGGCCGAGGCAGAGAATTGCTTGAACCTGGGAGGTGGAGGCTGCAGTGAGCCAAGATCACACCACTGCACTCTAGCCTGAGTGACAGAGCAAGACTCCATCTCAAAAAAAAAAAAGTATATGATATAAAGATAAGGGAATGTTTGTTTGCTTTCATATGCCCCACAAATATTTTACTCTTCGCATACCTTAAGATTTAGATCTGTAGCCATTTATCTAGTTAATTGCTCTGCTCCACAATAATAAAACTTATTTTATCTCCCTGAGAGTATAAGGTGGGGCAGAACTAAGAGACTACAGTACAGGCCAGGCGCAGTGGCTCAAGGCTGTAATCCTAGCACTTTGGGAGGTCAAGGCAGGTAGATCATAAGGTCAGGAGTTCAAGCCCAGACTGGTCAACATGGTGAAACCCCGTCTCTACTAAAAAACACAAAAATTAGCGGAGCATTGTGGCTCGTGCCTGTAATCCCAGCCACTGTACTCCAGCCTGGGCTACAGAGCGAGACTCCATCTCCAAAAAAAAAAAAAAAAAAAAAAAAGAGAGAGAGAGAGAGAGAGATTACAGTACAGACAGGTTCCTAGGTTAAGTCTCTAGGTGCCAAGATTGTGGAGATCTCCCTAGGTATTTACATTTCAATGAGGAATGAGTTCCCAGGATTTTGGAAATGTCTCTTGTTCCAAGAGGGCTAAATGGCTCCTGGAGAGATTCTACTTATATACCCAAGAGTTGGAGTTAATATTTATAACATTTCAAAGAAACACATTCAGGATACGTGGGTATAGCTGCCTCTTCCCCTATATAAGCAAAGAGAAATTATTTGTCCCCATCTCTTACTTACATAGTATGCAGCTACTCAGGACAAGTGGCCTAGGCCTGCATGCCATAGGGAGTAAGGACTAGGGCAAAGGAGGGCCAATATATTTTTATTTACTGTGAGGTATTCACAAAATCTGTCTCTGATTCAGAATACCTTCTGTGCATATCCTGGACAAAAGTAAAAACTCAATATTCCTCAATGCACCGCCCATTATCAAGAGAACTATGAAGAAAGTAGCTATAGTTAGAATAATCCCCAGTGAAGCCTACTAGAAAAGGAATAGCTACACAAAATTCCTAGGTACATTAGATTCTGGGAGTATACCCTTGTGGAATGCTAGTGCCCTTCAAGATCTAGGATTTTACTTTACTTCTTGATTCTGGAAAGACCCAGTCCTCCATGAACATAATGTAAAACTTGGTCAGGTAAGGAACGAAATGCCACCATCTTTCCTATCCTAATCCTCACTATCAGTAACTGAAAAGATATTGTAATTTTCTGATAAACCCCTCATTGTCCAAATCCTCAATACTCACTCTCTGAAACACAACAGATTTGAATAACTCAGTATCCAAATGTACCATCTCAACTTTCACTTTCTGAACTCGGGCACTGAATAGATTTTGATCATGAAGAATACTTGCATTGTAGTCAAGCTTTCAGAGGAAAACAAGCAATGTAATATAAACATAAAATTATGTTCACATCCAGTGAGAAAGAAAAAAAGAAAGGTCGGGTGCAGTGACTCACACCTGTAATCCCAACACTTTGAAAGGCCAAGGCAGGTAGATCACTGAGGTCAGGAGTTCGAGACCCGCCTAGGCAACATCATAAAACCCAGTCTCTACTAAAAATACAAAAATTAGCTGGGCATCATAGCATGTGCCTGTAATCCCAACTACTCAGGAGGTTGAGGCAGAAGAATCACTTGAACCTGGGAGGCGGAGGTTGTGGTGAGCAGACATTGCATCACTGCACTCCAGCCTGGGCGATAGAAGGAGACAAGAAAGACAGAGTCAGAAAGGAAGGTAGGCAGGCAAAGAAAAGAGAGTGTGTGTGTTTGTGTGTGTTTTCAAGTCAAAGACTCATAAGAGTTTTATAACTCTGCCTATAGGTTTTATGTGCAATCTGACTATCCCATCTATAAACAAGAGACTGATTAAGCACATATATATGAAAATTAAAATTCTATGTAGCCACTAAACACAAAGTTGCAGGTTCTGAAACTCAAAGCTATTTCTGCCATTAGACTACCTGGAAATTGAGGCTCAACAAAGTGAGAAATAAAAAGTCAACTGTTGAAAAATTTGTATTAAATGGCACATCTGTGCAAAAAAGTTATATCCCTCTTTCCTGGAACTTCCGACCAACATTTAACAAGACGAAAAGAAATCTTGGAATAGCCACTTCCCTTCTCCACAACCACCTCCTTGCCTTTAGCTAAATCACACATATTGGCATTACATTCATTTTCCATTCATTTCTCTACCCATCACAATCTGATGTTTGATCCAATCTCTCTACCCAAACTAGATACACTTCAGTATCTATTAAATTGGACATTACCTCAAAAATATCCCATAGATCAGTCTCTTCTTATAACATTATTACCTTTCTCATCCAACCCACCATCACTCTCTAATGTAACAGTTTCTACCTCATCTCCCCTCTTCAATTTATTCTCTACAGAGTAACGTAGTTTTCAACAAGATCTTACCTTGCATACAAGTTCAAAGTTTCAACATACCCCCTTGAAAACCCTTCAAAATCTGCTGCTTTTAGGATCAAGTCCAAATTTCCAAACATTTGAACACTATCTGAATGACACTGTATGACACAGGTCCCAACTACTTTCCCCACAACTCTAGTGTTATCTCTTCAACCTCACTAAGGTTTATTTCTCTTTTTGGATTTTCAAATATGCCACTGTCTCTACCGGAACAAACCACATCTATGTGAATAACTCTATCACTCTATAATACAGGATCAGAGACTCTCTCTCTTTACCGAACTGTATTATATATCCTGTGTAAGAAGACGATACTCAAAAAATATATGGTGATGATCACATTCTTAATCACAAAGCATAATAAAGATATTCCATGAGGGTCCGGCGCAGTAGGTAGCTCACGCCTGGAATCCCAGCACTTTGGGAGGCCAAGGCGGGCAGATAACAAGGTCAATAGATTGAGACCATCCTGGCCAAGATGGCGAAACCCTGTCTCTACTAAATATACAAAAATTAGCTGGGTGTAGTGGCGCACACCTGTAATTCCAGCTACTCAGGAGGCTGAGGCAGGAGAATCGCTTAAACCCAGGAGGCAGAGATTGCACTGAGCCAAAATTACACGACTGCACTTCATCCTAGTGACAGTGCAAGACTCCATCTCAAAAAAAAAAAAAAAAGATATTCCATGAGAAAGACTCGTCTGCAGAAGCTATGGTACCACGGTCCAAAGAAAAAACACCATAAGCCACAGTAAAACACTGTTAACTAAACAGTAACAACAGACACCTCGTGGTACTTTCAGTGGCAAAAATAAACTGAAACATTAATATAATCACATAGTAATAAGCATATTTGTAAGAAAGAATAAGAAACATTAAAAAATCTTTCACTCACAAGTTTTTCTCTCTCTAGTTTTTGCAGTAAACTCTCCATGTTACTTCCAATTCTTGTCTTTTCTACAACTTCATAAAGGCTGCAATACATTCCATTCTTCAAAACTGACATAAGAAAAAAAAATACATAGTAAACATCCAAATCAAGTCCACTTCTAATGCATTTTAGTAAAATTAAATTACCTTACCTTCATTTGGACCTAAGTATGTTTCCTTATAAAACAGTGCTGCAGGGATTTTCTGTTTCAGGTGATCAATACTCATAACTGATTCAACATCTAACTTCTCAGGTCTGAAAAGAAAATTTAAAAAGCATGGTTGCCTTACCTGTATTTTTAACTGCAGCCATCTTAACACATAAAAAAAAGTATACTTGATGGAAAATAGAAGAGCCTATCTACTAATATCTCACCTATTCTAAAGATTTTTTGTTTTGCTTGTGACAGTGTCTTACTCTGTTACCCCACCTTAAAGATATTTTTGTTCTGTTTGTGAAGAGTCTCATTCTGTCACCCAGGCTGGAATGCAGTGGCGCAATCAAAGCTCACTGCAGCTTCAATCTGCTAGGATCAAGTGATCCTCTCACCTAAACATCCCAAGTAGCTGGGACTACAGGCATGTGCCACCATGCAAGCGTAATTTTTTTTCTTTTTTTTTTTTAAATTTGAGATTTCACCGTGTTTGTCAGACTGGTCTCGAACTCCTGACCTCAGGTAATCCACCCGCCTCGGCCTCCCAAAGTGCTGGGATTACAGGTGTAAGCCACCGTGCCTGGCCACACGCCCGGCCACAAGTTTAACTTTTGTTTCGTTTTGTTTTGTAGAAACAAGGTCTCTTTATTTTGCTCCGGCTAGTCTCAAATTCCTGCTCTCAACTGATCCTCCCACCTCAGCCTCCCAAAATGTTGAGATTACAGGAATGAGCCACTATGCCCAGCAGTAAAGGGGATTTGATACTGGAAGTCCAGATATATACATAGGTAGATAGCTAGCAAGGTAGTATTTCCAGTCTTCCATCCTTAAGCCAGAAACTAAAAGACTGTCATTTTATTAAGGACAATTGAAGTATAAACTGTTAAATCTTCACACATTTATGAAGGCCCACAATGATAGAAGCAAAAGATTTTACACCTGGCCGGGCGCAGTGGCTCAAGCCTGTAATCCCAGAACTTTGGGAGGCCAAGGCGGGCGGATCACGAGGTCAAGAGATCGAGACCATCCTGGTCAACATGGTGAAACCCCATCTCTACTAAAAATACAAAAATTAACTGGGCATGGTGGTGTGCGCCTGTAGTCCCAGGTACTCAGGAGGCTGAGGCAGGAGAATTGCTTAAACCCGGGAGGCGGAGGTTGCAGTGAGCCGAGATTATGCCACTGCACTCCAGCCTGGTGCCTGGCAACAGAGTGAGACTCTGTCTCAAAAAAAAAAAAAGATTTTACACCTTTCTATGCCTAGATATGCTGCATAGAATTGAAAACAGCTTATATATTTCAACTACCCAATTAAAGCTCTTCCCAAGAAAGAACTGGTAACTTTTACATCTATTATATTAAAAAGGCTACGTTAAAAATATTTATCTACTTAGGATAAAACTGAAAAATTATGTTTCAGATTTAAAATCACTAAGAAAAAGTTTTACGTCAGGCACAGTGGCTCACACCTATAACCCCAGCACTTTGGGAAGCCGACGCACGAGGATCACCTGAGATCAGGAGTTCAATAACAGCCCAGCTAACATGGCAAAACCCTGTCTCTACTACAAGTATGAAAAAAGTTAGCTGGGCATGGTGGTGGGTGCCTGGAATCCCAGCAACTTGGGAGGCTAAGGCAGGAGAATCGCTTAAACCCAGGAGGCAAAGGTTGCAGTGAGCCAAGATTTCGCCATTGCACTCTAGACTGGGTGACAAGAGCCAAACTCCATCTCAAAAAAAAAAAGAAAAGGAAAAAGTTTTATACTGTAAATGTATTGACTCAAATCAAGACAGAGAGGTAGAGGACTCACATTGTCAGATTGCCTAATTTCAAATCAACCTTTTAAAAAACAAACCAACATTTATATTTAAGTTCTTATGAACCAAAATAAAATTTACATATGAAAAATAAGAAAAAGGCTCAAGAATGATAAAATTAGCAAGCACAAACTGCTCTCCTCTTATACTTACAGTTTGATAGGCAAAAAAGCACGAGTGGCTGACCTCAGAGAAATATAACACAAAAGTTTTCCTTTATTTAAAAGCTGTCCTTTCCACAAGGTATAGTTATATTTATCTAAATAAAAAGAATAATGACACAGCTTAGTCTTTTGGCAGCCCAGAGAAGTGAGAGCACATTTATTAGAAATGAGAGGGAAAATATCTAGAAACGAGGTTTAAGTAGGAAAAAAAAAAACAAAAAAAAAAAACAGTGACACTTCTACACTTCTATTTACTCAAGAGTTCATATATTAGGTTTTTCATTTCAGGTATTTTTTTCCCCCTACAAAATCATTCCAGGTGCAAAAAATAACAAATTTATCTGTCTAAATGTCATTATCAGAAAGTTGTGGAATAGACAAGGTAATTATTCACCTCTTATTTCCCCCAAAGGACACTGTATTACATTTGGTTGATTATATGAATGCCCACAATGTCCTGTATCTTCTACTCAGTATCTTTTCATCATAAAGAAACTTTAAAATAGGCCGGTTGCAGTAGCTCACACCTGTAACCCCAGAGGCCGAGGCCAGTTGATCACTTGAGGTCAGGAGTCTGGCCAAATGGTGAAACCCCATCTCTACTAAAAATACAAAAAATTAGCCATTGTGGTGGCGGGTGCCTATAATCCTAGCTACTCAGGAGGAGGCTGAGGCTGGAGAATCGCTTGAACCCAGGAGGCAGAGGTTGCAGTGAGCCAAGATAATGACACCGAACTCCAGCCCAGGTAACAGAGTAAGACTCCATCTCAAAAAAAAACAAACAAACAAAAAAAAACTTTTAAAATAGTTTAATGTCAATGCTACTTTCAATCTTCTCTAATTCTCTCCTAAATCCTATACCTCTGCTGAATTTAATACTTTTAAAAGGTTGAGTTATGACACCTTTTTTTTTTATCTTTTTCAATTAAGTGCTAAAAACCTTTTTATCTATTCACAGTAGATTTTCAAAGGAGATCTTATGCTTACACAACCAAATGCTGATGCTACATTATAACATATAACTTTTTTCATACTTTGCAGATTTTCATTCATTATAAAAATAATACAGTGCACTTATTAATCTTTTGCTATATGTACTTATTCTTTCCATTTATAAAACTAAAGAAACATAAATCTCTTACCTATGTTTCTATCTGCATTAAAGCTGTTAGATCTACAATTTTTTAAAAGAAAAGAAAACATTACTCATTGGCAACACAAAAATTAACATGTAAGACTTTGATGTAAGTGTAATTTTTTGTTGTTGTTGTTGTTTTTTCTTTTTATAATATAGTGCAATTTTTAATGGCATACTGTACTTAGGTTCTTCCTCAGGTAGGAAGAACAAAGAAATTACTCATTACAAAATCTAATAAATCCAAGTCTTCTACTTAGAGAAAACAGAAGTACTTACTTTGCTCAAATTATCACATTTTCCCAAATTTAAGGGAGCTGTTTTTTCCAAAACTATTAATCAAGAGAGAATAGTGTCCACCAAAGTCTCTTGTCAATATTTTGGTGACAACATTAGAAGACACGGCCTCAACATATATTTATATATTAATTCATCATAAAATAAGTATGTACTAAGCTCCTATTATTTACCAGGCACAATTCTAGATAATAGGATTATAAACAGAACAAAGTTCCAACCTATATAAATCTAATAAGGAAGACAGAAAATGATATACTACAGATCATGATGGTTTTAAGTGCTATAAGAGACATAAGGGTACAGAGGTTAAAAAAAAAAACAAAAAACAGAAACCTCAATGATCAGGAGGTACCTGAAGAAATGGAGAATGAATAATGCAGCTTATTGGGGAAAGAGAGAGAACAGCAAATGCAGAGGCCCTGAAGCAGGAGCATTCATGGAGTATTCAAGGTACAAGGGTGGATGTTCAATCAATGCTCTTTTGAAATGATAAGGAGGTCAAGAGATGAAATCAAACAGAAGGCCAAGAAATTAACAGTCATTATTCCTGGGGGTATGACCTCTTAATTATGAAGTGCTAGATGTCTTTAAAGACCACTTATGAAAAACATTAATAGTGAATGTATATATGTCATGGGGATCATAAATTTAAAGCCACAAAAGTGAAAGCCACAACTGTCTTCACACTATGTCAATTGGTACCTGTGGCTATGAGGGTTTCCAAGGATTATTCACCTACATGAAAAAAGGACCGTATTTCCAACAACTTGAATGGAGGAGAAGATAGTTTGATCTGGAAAACTGACAAAGAGGTCAACCTCAAAAATGTACATATATGTTTTATGATGTCTGGTTTTAAACACCAGTATTTCTAAATTAATAGATATCATATATGACTTCAAATATGTATAGATACCCAAAGTAAAAATGAGCAGATATTTGACCATCTCACCTACATCCCTATAAATTTACTTATTCCATTTGGCTAAAACATTTTTAGAATCACCACATGGGGAAAAAATGGTAACTGCTTTCTATTTGGTCACCTTATACCAGAGCTTTTAAGAAATATTCAGTAACACAGGAACAGAAAACCAAAAAAAAAAAAAAAAAATCATCAGGCCAGGTGTGACGGCTCATGCCTGTAATCCTAGTGCTTTGGGACACCAAGGCAGGAGAATTGCTTGAGGCCAGGAGTTTGAGACCAGCCTGGACAACATAGCAAGACCCATTTCCACAAATAATAAAAATACACCAGACATGATGGTGAATGCCTACAGTCCCAGCTACTTGGGAGGATCATGCCCAGGAATTCGAGGTTGCAGTAAGCTATGATCACACCACTTTACTCACTCCAGCCTGGGCAACAGAGCAAGACCCATTTCCACAAATAATAAAAATAAACCAGACATGATGGTGAATGCCTACAGTCCCATCTACTTGGAAGGATCACTTATGCCCAGGAATTTGAGGTTGCAGTAAGCTATGATCGCACCACTTTACTCACTCCAGCCTGGGCAACAGAGCAAGACCTTGTCTCTAAAGAAAAAAAAAAAAAATCAATGGTCCTCAACACTGGCTGAAAATCAGAAGCATCACCTGGAAGCTTTTAAAAACTACCAATGCCTTGACTACCCACTAAATATCTGATTGGTTTGTTGTAAGGCATGAGCATCCTTTGTAGAAGCTCATTTCCAAGAATGCTAATACACAAAATCTCACTTTTAAAAACTGCCACTTAACTACACAAACCTTCATTTCTAAGAAAGAGATTAACCAAATGAGGTTTAAATTTTAGCTTGTATTGCCACATGGTAAACTGTCTGTTCTTCGCACTGACCATTTAAAAGTCATCATAAACACAACAAATTTCCAACTAACTTGAAGGGAAATTTAAAAAAAGAAAATGAGAAGGAAACAAAGTGGTCCTCCTAACTCAGTAGTGCAAGATCTGTAGAAAAGTATCACTGTGGATGATGTCTAAAACTCCTAAGTCTTACCTTGATGAAGGTACAAACTTCGGAGTTTGTATATCATCTTTGTAAGTAAAAGACACAACTGCATATGGACAAACGTGTCTTGGTCTTCGCCTTAGCTCATCAAAGCCATACTCATAAAAATAATACTAAAAATAAGAAAATGCAAAATTAACTTCTTTAAGAAGGCAAGGTGAAACCTTATATTTTTATGTCTGATTTCTGAGAAATAGAAACCATATATGCACCTCTGACAAAAAAAATTTCTTTAAGCTCTACTTGCCAATTTAACTAAAATAATTTGTACTTTGTATTCATTTTGTGATATAAAATATTCTCCATCTAAGTGCATCAGATCCCAGGGTATTACTAAGCATTCCAAAAGTATGAAGAGCTGACACTGGGAACATGGCACAAACTTCCTAATAAAAATATTGTAAACAGGGCCTAAGCTCCCAGGTCAGCTCAGAATAGCCAATCTAATACAAAAAGCAAAATACCAAGGACACAGTCTCAACTAAACCAAACTACAGTTTTGCTATTTCAAAATAAAACACATCTGGGCTCCAACTGCAAAGTAGCAAAGGAGACATGGAAAAGAGTATCAACCATAGGTGACAAAGATAGCTGACCCTCTTTCTATTATCCATTAGCCTTTCCCCTTCACCACATTCAGTATACTAGTTTTATAACTTGCAGACTAGTAACTTTCACTTTAAGAGTGCGTGAGTTTATGAACACAGCAGTATTGTCCTTCAGAGTTCATTCCCCTGGGAAACTATTTATTTCAATAATGTTGTTATTGCTCTAAAAATGCCTGGAGATTGTTTTGAAACATAAGGCCAGTTTGCAAGCCCTTCTAGAAAAATAACTCTCTTACATGTATACTCCACATCTACCAATACTGTTACTGTCCAGAGGGTAATCAAATGAGTCACTTCCAAATGACTCTGGTGAAT
Source organism: Cheracebus regulus (assembly GCA_963574635.1). Classification (NCBI taxonomy): domain Eukaryota; kingdom Metazoa; phylum Chordata; class Mammalia; order Primates; family Pitheciidae; genus Cheracebus; species Cheracebus regulus. Next base: position 65,218 of record CAUYQU010050393.1, on the reverse strand, counting down.
GTAGTTTTTGCTAAAAGCTCACAACAATAGGTCTTAAAAATTTCATTTTACATAAATAAAGCAAAAATTGAAGAAAGAACATGTCTAGGGAAGTTAACATTACTACTTTGCACAAACAGTCCATTTGGCTATAGACATTTTTTAAACGTTAAAAAGAACAGGTGCCAGGTGCAATGGCTCATGCCTGTAATCCCAGGACTTTGGGAGGCTAAGGCTGGTGGATCACCTGAGGTCAGGAGTTCAAGACCAGCCTGGCCAACATGGTAAAACTCCGTCTCTACTAAAAAAAATACAAAAAAATGGCCAGGCACAGTGGCTCAAGCCTATAATTCCAGCACTTTGGGAAGCCGAGGCGGGTAGATCACAAAGTCAAGAGATCAAGACCATCCTGGTCAACATGGTGAAACCCCGTCTACTAAAAATACAAAAATTAGCTGGGCATGGTGGCATGCGCCTGTAGTCCCAGCTACTCGGGAGTCTGAGGCAGGAGAATTGCTTGAACCCAGGAGGTGGAGGTTGCGGTGAGCCGAAATTGCGCCATTGCACTCCAGCCTGGGTAACAAGAGGGAAACTCCGTCTCAAAAAAAAAAAAAAAATTAGCCAAGTGAGGTGGCAAGCACCTGTAATCCCAGCTACTCCAGAGGCTGAGGCAGGAGAATCGCTTGAACTAGAATCTTGGTTGCAGTGAACCAAGATCACACTGCCGCACTCCAGCCTGGGCAACAGAGGGAGACTCCATCTCAAAATAAAATATCAAAATACTAATAATAAAAAAATAAGAATAGAGAGGCCAAAGGAGGATGATCACTTCAGCTCAGGAGTTCTAGACCAGCCTAGGCAAAATAGTGAGATCCCCATCTCTATCTAAAAAAACAAAAACAAAAACCATTGCTTTATAGTCAAACCTCATATAAAAATTTAACAATAAAGTTCATCAAATGTTACTTTTATATATGTTTAGTTTAAAATATGTCAATAATACCTGAATAAGGCTTAAAAATTCTAGGTTTGCATCTTTAAAAATGTTAATAAAGATAGAAAATATCTATCAAATTGACAGCACAAAATGCTATGAATTAAGATATTTCAAGAGGTTTCAACTTTACCTTGAAAGATGAGTAGAATCTTATTAGGCAGGAGATCTTTCTAGGCCAGGAAACGCCAAGGTTTCAAAATGAAATGAGGTGTGTTGAGGGCAATGATCATACAAAAACCAGGCCACAGTCTACTGGCAGAAAGACCTAGACTAGGGAGCCTATAAATATTACCCTATAACCCTGAAGAGCCACTCTATGTTTTTGAGACATCTCAGAATACACTGAATAAACAGCAGCTATAGACACTGGAGTCTGAAAGTGATATACAGAAACCAGAGTCTAGACTGGTGCGGGGACAGAGAGAACTGAAAGGACATTTTAAAGAATCTGTTAACAAACAGATATGAGGTCCTAACATTACAAGGGATCAGGCACCTACCTGAGTAAGCTCATAGGCTCTGTAAGCCAAAAGCGATGTAACTCGATTGGCATTCTTCGACACATGACATTCATGCTTTGGTGTGGGATCCAAAGCATTTTTACTCAACATAGATTCCAAACTTTTTACACCCATGGGGTCATATATACTCTTTATTTTACCCTAAAATAGAGAAAACCTTTTAAGTGTGTACCTAAACCTAATTGTTGACTATACAACATTAATATTACGAAATACAAACAACTATACTAACCACTTTTTCCCTTTAATATCACAGAACGGAGGGGAGCAGTGGCTCGCACCTATAATCCCAGTACTTTGAGAGGCCGAGGCAGGCAGATCATCTGAGGTCACAAGTTCAAGCCCAGCCTGGCCATCATGGCAAAATGCTATCGCTACTAAAAATACAAAAATTAGCTGGGCATCGTGGCACATTCCTGTAATCCCAGTTACACAGGAGGCTATGGCAGGGAAAACTGCTTGAACCCGGGAGGCGGAGGTTGCAGTGAGCAGCCTGAGTGAGAGAGTGAGACTCCATCTCAAAAAAAATAAGTATCTCACAGAACACTTTTACTAAATTTGAAGCAGTAAGAAAAAAATCAGCAAAAAAAAAAAAAAACATCATTTGAACTTGTTTAATAACAAGTAAATAGAAACTCCATTCACAATACTCTTCACTAACATAAATTACATCACCAACGTATTACTCTCTACATTCCTTTCTTTGGAAAGAAAAACAAACTCTAAAGTACTGTTAGCTTAGAGTAAAGACGACAAATAAACCCTTCTCAAAAGTATCTTTACCTACTAAACACTAGCAAGCATCAACTTTTAATCAATCTCCTAAAGATTTAGCAACACGTAAAAATTAAAATCCAAATCAAATGTAGTTTTTAACATGTGAAATGTGTAAGTTTAAATTACCTTCATTATTTTAAAAATAACAACATCACCCGTTGCCCCAGTGTCCAAAGGATTCGGTTGTAATAAATCAGCATACCTAGAAAGATAGACACCTAGAAAAGAGGAAAAAATTTGAAAAACTGATTACATTTTTCAGTATCACTAGGACTAAAATAAGACATGTTTTAAAAGTTATCCTTGATCAATCTGAAGTACACAAAAATCAGAAACAAAAGATATAACTGATTTTACATTTCAGAACCTATGACTAGTCTCTTTTTCTGGGAACATAATAAAGTATACATTAATTTAATAAGAACTCCAGGGAAATTACATGAGATAATATATTTTTAGACAGCAACTTAATAGTAGGTATTTATAATTTAAAAAGAAAAAAACATTACCCATGGAAGGAATGCCAAGAATTGTTATTTTGGACTGACCCACATGTAATCCTTTTTCACATATGCTTTGAACCTAAGTTAAAAAAGAGAAATCACTTCATATTGCAATCACAGTAACATTTAAAACATAAAAAGATAATTTTATAAACGTGTTTTAAATAAAATCAAAGCTTCTAAACGATATATAATTCTAGATCACAAAAATCTTATATATATGCTACTTTATAAATATTAATGTGAAACTGACTGACACTTCTCAAAATAACCATGTCTAGAATCCATTTTTATTTAATTGTTTTAGAGACAGAGTCTTCCTCTGCCCCCTAAGCTGGAGTGCAGTGGCATCACCTTGAATTCCTGGGCTCAAGTGATCCTCTCATCTCAGCCTTCCAAGTAGCTAGGACTACAAGAGCTCGCCACCATGCCTGGCTACTTTTTTTCTTCTTTGAGATGGAGTCTTGCTCTGTTGCCCAGGCTGGAGTGCAGTGGTGTGATCTTGGCTCACTGCAACCTCTGCCTCCCGGGTTCAAGCAATTTTCCTGCCTCAGCCTCCCAATTAGTTGGGACTACAGGCGCATGCCACCACGCCTGGCTATTTTTTTTGTATTTTTAGTAAAGACAGGGTTTCACTGTGTTAGCCAGGATGGTCTTGGTCTCCCGACCTTGTGATCTGCCTGCCTTATCGTCCCAAAGCACTGGGGCATTATAAGCATGAGCCACCCCACCCGGCCCTGGCTAGTTTTTTAATCATTTTTCTTTATGCCAGGTGTGACAGATACTCCTAACTCCTGTCACTCAATATATATAGCCATTACTTTTCAAAGAGATTTAGAACCAACAGAATGTTATTCCACCTAAATATCTTCAATTAAAAGGAAACAAAATAGGCCAGGCGTGGTGGCTCACACCTGTAATACCAGCAGTTTGGGAGGCTAAGGCAGGCAGATCACTTGAGGTCAGGAGTTCGAGACCAGCCTGGCCAACATGGCAAAAGCCCAACTCTACTAAAAATACAAAAAAAAAAAAACTAGCCAGGCATGGTGGCACGTGCCCCTAATCCCAGCTACTCAGGAGGCTGAGGCATGAGAATCACTTGTGCCTGGGAGGTGGAGGTTGCAGGGAGCTGAGATCACACCATTTCACCCAGCCTGGGTGACAGAGTAAGACTCTGTCTCCCCTGCCAGCCAAAAAAAAAAAGGAAAAATGGTTCCAGGCACATACATATAATCAACAATAGAGAAGAACAATATAAAAGATAATCTTTCCAATAAAGAAAAACGACCAGGTGCAGTAGCTCACGCTTGTAATTCCAGCACTTTTGGAGGCCAAGGTAAACATATCACTTAAACACAAAAATTAGCCAGGCATGGTGGCATGTGTCTGTAACCCCAGTTACTTTGGAGGGTGAAGCAGGAGAATCACTTGAACTGGGGAGGTAGAGGCTGCAGTGAGCCGACGTCATGCCATTGCACTCCAGCCTGAGTAACAGGGCAAAATTCCATCTCGGAAAAAAAAAAAAAAAGAGAAAAGTATTAATTATCAAGCACATTCTAGGGGAAGAAAATAGGACTAGTAAGAGAAAAAAAACTGAGTACATTTGAAAAACAAATTACAAATAATAAACTTTTGCCCCATTACATCATGTATTTTACTTATATCAAAAAAGGTCTATAAATGTCAAGTATATTGTTGAATAATCACAAAATTAGTAACTTACAATGGAAACATCCTCAAATTGTTTTTTATAAAATGTGTTAACTCACCTGGTAGCGATCAACCATCAGAAATGCATAGGATTCTGAAAGTTCCTTATCTAAACGACCGTCAAACTTCAGTTCTCTTCGCTTTTCTGTGAACTAAATGACATTTTTAACAACTCCTTAGCATGTGATTATGTTTTTCAAGCTACAAGTTTTAGATTTTTTTCCAAGAAATCGCAAACCTACCAAAATGGAAAAATAATCTCTCTATATATTCTCTGTCCTTTAGTTTTTCCCCTATTTTAGTTGGCTCTTTATATACAATATAGTCAAATAAACATCTATTGCTCATCAATCTTAACTACATTTGTATTATAATTTAACCACATTACAACTCTCCCAAATTATAAATCCATGCTTACTGTTGTATCTTCCATTCTACTTAACATAGCACACTGCATCCAATAGGTGGTTTAATAAATCTGCTGAATGACCAACTTCTAGACTATAAACTCAATTACGACAATAAATATGTTTCTTTTCTCTGTAACTGCATTCTCAATGCCAAGCACATAAGATGTGCTCCATACATATTTATAGGACAGAAGAGTGACTTCATCTTAGTAGTTGAAACTATAAGTTATCCTAAACTGCTGGCTTTCCTATCTATAAAATAGATATGCATTTAAAATATAAAATATCTGACATTTCATATTCAGGTTATTAATGTTCTTCATTAATATAACTTATGAATCTTCAGACTAACTTTTTGTATAAAATTAACAAATAATCTCTATATACCATGAAGCCACATCAAACTACTAAGATTTTAATTTTCTCTGGGATCCAGTAACACTAATGCCCCTTAGGGAACCTTTCAAAATGAAATTCTGGTCCCACCTGGTTAAACAACTTGTAAAAATAAAAAATTCATATTTCAGGTCCATTAGGAAAGCATTATACATCAAATATTTTTAAACATCTAAACCTGCTGGCTTTTCCTAAATCCAAACTCAAATATTCCAATTTTTACATGAAACTCAGTTCACTGTGTAACATGCTCAACTGTTCCTCTGTTTGAACTTTTTCACTAAGAATATCCACTAATGATATTATCATAATATAGCCACTAGGCAATAATGGTGGAAAAAATTAAGCATATCCTAAAAACAAACACACACACATATTTGATTTCATTAATTACCTTCCAATTTAAGTATTTAATTAACATGTACTACTCTCAAAGAGCAAAAAGCTCTATAATTTACAATTTATTTATTTACTTATTTATTTGAGACAGAGTCTCATTCTACTACCCAGGCTGGAGTGCAGTGGCGCGATCTCAGCTCACTGCAACTTCTGCCTTTCGAGTTCAAGCAATTCTTATGCCTCAGCCTCCCAAGTAGCTGGGATTACAGGTATGTGCCACCATGCCTAGCCAATTTTTGTATTTTTAGTAGAGAGGGGTTTTACCACGTTGGCCAAACTGGGTCTCAAACTCCTGGCCTCAAGCAATCCACCCACCTCGGCCTCACCAAGTGCTGGGATTACCAGTGTGAGCCACCACGCCCAGCCAAATTTACAATTAAACCATTAAATAGTAAGCTATCCCTATACTTAAGATTTTCAGTTAAAAAGTTATTTTACATAATTGTATATTAATAATTTAACACCGCAGATAAATGTAATGCTACAGCAACGTTATTTGGGGAAAAATGAGATGCCATTTAAAACTTGTTTTCCCAAAAAAACAAAAGACAAAAAAAAAAAAAAGAAAAAAAAAAACTTGTTTTCCTGGCCAGGCACAGTGGCTCACACCTGTAATCCCAGCACTTTGGGAGGCCAAGGCGGGCGGATCACGAGGTCAAGAGATCAAGACCATCCTGGCCAACATGGTGAAACCCCATCTCTACTAAAAATATAAAAATTAGCTGGGTGTGGTGGTGCGCACCTGCAGTCCCAGCTACTCAGGAGGCTGAGGCAGGAGAATTGCTTGAACCCGGAAGGCAGAGTCTGCAATGAGCCGAGATTGTGCCACTGCACTCCAGCCTGGCGCCTGGCGACAGAGCAAGACTCTGTCTCTGGGGAGGGGGGAACTTGTTTCCCTTTGTAATTTGGTTTTCCTAAAAATTTTAGTATTTCTAGAGAAAAACTTTTTTTCAGGCCGTTAACTGGTTCTGAAAATAATCTTACAATAAGTAGTTTAAAACATACCTCCTTTTCCAAAAGCTCATTGTGTATCAAGCAAGCACGTTTGTAGTTAAAATTTGTTACTGAGGTTGGTTCAAGGTAAGACGAATGGAGAATATTTACAACATCTTCAAATTCTCGAGAGCCTGGAGTTAATGGCTGGAAAAGTGCTAAAATAAAAAAACAAATATTTTAAATGTTTAACATTACTTCATCTTAAATACAGCTTCTTATATTTTTGTGTGTTAATGTAATCTTAACATGAAAAAAGGCATCAAGGCTATCTCAAGATATATATCTATCTTGTGATATGCAAAACAGATACTTATTAACTCACTGAAAAAAAATTAAAACTAGTTGCCTACACATACCAGGTTCCTTCAACAATGAGGATCTGGCATTACATACACAGACAAGGAGGTTGCAATTTTGCAAATCTTAAGGCATGCTGTATTAGGCAACCTAAATTGCTTAAAGACTCTTAAAAGAACCTGTGTTTATAGTCAACTTGTTTCAGCTCCTATTTTATGTTACACTAAAGATGTCTCAGACTGCACATTTCAGCAAACTAAATATCTATACCATGTATGAGAGCATAAAAACATTTAAAACATTATTTGAAGTAACAAAATACGCTTGGTTACTGACACACTGGTCTTTATAAGTTTAAGAAAAGGGCCAGGCGCGGTGGCTCACACCTGTAATCCCAGCACTTTGGGAGGCTGAGGCGGGCAAAGCACAAGGTCGAGATCAAGACCATCCTGGCCATACTGAAACCCCGTCTCTACTAAAAATACAAAAATTAGCCGGGCATGGTGGCAAGCGCCTGTGGTCCCAGCTACTCGGGAGGCTGAGGTGGAAGAATCGCTTGAACCCAGGAGGCGGAGGCTGCAGAGAGCCGAGATTGCACCACTGCACTCCAGCCTGGCGACAGAGCAAGACTCCATCTCAAAACAAACAAACAAAACCATTTTTTGGTGGCTCATGCTTATAATTCCAGCACTTTGGGAGGCCAAGGGAGCAAGACTGAGTGAGCTCAAGAGTTCAAGAGCAGCCTGGGGAACACAGTGAGACCCTGTCTCTACAAAACATTAAAAAAAAAAAAAAAAAAAAAAAAACTAGCTAAGCATGGTGGTGCATGCCCGTAGTCCCAGCTACTTGGGAGGCTGAGGCAAGAGGATCTCTTGAGGCTGGGAGTTCAAGGCTACAGTGAGCCATGTTCATGCCACCGCACTCCAGCCTGGGAGACAGACTATGTCTCAAAAAACAAAAATAAAAAATAAAATGCTGCACCCACGTGGCTTGTTGTATAATCCACAAAAAGTAGCACAACATTTATAATAACTTAGTAAAATGGAAACATCTGGAGCTTTGGAGTCAAACCTGGACACAAATGCCAGACTTAGCATTACTGGCTTGGAGTAAGATGCTGGGTAAATTAATTACTTATATAGCTCAGTTCTCTCATATGTAAAATGGCAAACTCCAGCTACCCTAATGACCACTATATGCCACATGCCATACATGAGACAAAACACGGAAAAATCTCTAAGCATAGCATCCAATGCATCATTTAAGATAGTAAGTTTTTATTCTCCACATACTCAACCACTCTACATTCCACTTAATTTTTTCTTTCAGTTTCACTTGTCGCCCAGGTTGAAGCAATTATCCTGCCTCAGCCTTGCGAGTAGCTGGGATTACAGAAGCCTGCCACCACATCCAGTTAATTTTTATATTTTTAGCAGATAGAGTTTCACCATGTTGGCCTGGCTGGTCTCGAACTCCTGACCTCAAGTAATCCACCTACCTTGGCCTCCCAAAGTGCTCAGATTACAGGCGTGAGCCACTGCGCCCAGCCCCCACTTAATTTTTAAAATATTTAAGTCAAATATACAATTTGTTTTTTTGGATTACTGGTCTAGTAACCTCAAATTTCCATCTTATGCACAAAATATTTTAATTTATTAATACATCTTAAAGACTATATATATACATATTTCCCCAAATCAAAAAGGAACCACTTTTCATTGTAGAGAGAAGTATTTATAGAAACTGTTATTCTCTATTACCTTAATTTCTTTCAAGACACTATTTAGTAAAGGTCAACAAATGTCAGTCAAAATAGCTCACTAGTGCAAACATAATGTTCCACTTGTACATACTCCTAAATGTAACAGATGCAGCCAACTTTTGTCTTTTTTGTTTGTTTGTTTGTTTGAGACAGAGTCTTACTCCGTCACCAGGCGCCAGGCTGGAGTACAGTGGCGCGACCTCAGCTCACTGCAACCTCTGCCTCCCGGGTTCAAGCAATTCTCCTGCCTCAGCCTCCCGAGTAGCTGAGACTACAGGCATGCGCCACCACACCTGGCTAATTTTTTTGTCTTTTTAGTAGAGACGGGGTTTCACCATGTTGGCCAGGATGGTCTCAATCTCTTGACCTCGTGATCCTCCTGCCTCAGCCTCCCAAAGTGCTGGGATTACAGGCATGAGCCACCGCGCCCGGCCCCACTTTTGTCTTTTCTTGAACTCCTGACCTGAGGTGATCTGCCTGCCTTGGCCTCCAAAGTGCTTGGATTACAGGCATGAGCCACCGCGCCCGGCCGGCAACTTTTGTCTTTTCTATACATGATTATTAGACTTTAAAGAACATGTCAAATGACAGACCCATTCATCCATTCATTTACCAAACCATGTATATATTACACAAGCATCTGTAAAAATGTAGTTTTCAATGACACAGTGTGTACAAACAAATGTTTAACACTACTTTGGAACTGTACGCTAAAAAAATAGTCAATATACTTATAGTAATGCAATAAAAAAATAAACAGGAGTAACCTCAAACGAGTACTCAAATAGAACAAGACTACTCAACACAAAGTGCCCTATAATCAAACTTGTAGCAGATGAATATAATTCAGTAATCTATAGATTATAAGCTCCATGAGACAGAAACTGTATCTGTCTTGTTCATCACTCATCTTTCCCATAGCACAGTAGCTAGCCCTGTGACTGCCAGCCCTAAATATACTGAACAGTTGAGTGAAGAAAATGAGAAACTCTGTCAAGAGCTTTAAAAATAGTAACAAACATATTGTACTACTAAATGATTGCTATTTAAAATTAAGACTCATTCACAAATTCAACAATTCAGTAACATACAAAACACAAATGAAAGCTCAGAAAAGAGGGTAGGAGACATACATTGTCTTAATTCAAACCTGTGTTACAGAATGTAGGACAAAAACATCTTATCTTTATGATGACTGTCCCCAATTAAATTGTGAAGAACTTGGCAAGGAAAGCAGCATGTGGAGGTCTTTATAGGCTTTCACATTCAAAGTGGGCCAAGCATGATTTTAAAAGTTGGGTTTTACACACAATTTTGTTTCTAAACTAACAAAATGACTTCAGGTATCTAAAATGTACACAAAAAATGGCTTCCAATTTCTATGAAATTTTAGTCTACATAAAAGAAATTTTCATTAGTTAAGCTACCCCAACACAATTTCTGCCATTAATCTAAAGTAAAAAATTACTCAAATCATAAATCTACATAAAAGTTCACATACAAATTATTCTCAAAGTACTTAACATTTCCAGTTCATTCTAAAGCAATGTCCAAGAGTCATATCCAACATACTAAAGATGACAGCTAGTAGGAAAAAAATTCCTGCAAACGAAAAGGCATTTGAGTTCTAACAATAAATATGTGTCCTAATAACTTTGTATTGCAAATGCCTCAGTGGCTTCATTAGTTAGGCCAATTATAATTTCTCACTTTTTCTGATGATAATTTCTACAATAATAAAATTATGCTATAACGATTTTTAAGGATTTCAAGTCAACTTGCTGGAAAACTTAAGTTCATGTTCTCAATGCACATTCTCTGGTAGTCTATTTTATGTCCTCAGAGGTCGCTTAACATTACATGCATCTTGATCAATGTATCCTGTCACTCATTTTAAGGAAAACATAAGTAAAAAATCTTAATTATGGGTCACTATTTGAGGTAATAACAAAACAACCCTGTATCTATCCAAATAGAGAAAGCATTATATTTATGAATCATCCATTTCACTAAGGGACTCAGTATTCAATATACTGTTCTCTAGATTCTGACAGTTATCGTGTAACCATTAGTGGTTAAGTACCACCTTCAATACTGTACTAAGCTTTACATGTATCATCTCAATCACCCAAACGATCCTATGAAGTTCAATATGCCCATTTCTCAACTGAAACTGAAACAAGTAGCAGCTGAGTTGGACCAAGGTTACAGGGTTAATCAATGAATCAAGCTGCTGGGATTCAAATTCAAGCAATCAGGCTCCCTATCTCACATCCTGAAATATAAGATGTGTGTGTGTATGGGTATAAGATGTACAATGTCCATTCATGTCAAGCTGAAAAAAATCACTGCTTCCTCATTTTATAAACTAGAAATCATATAGAACACTTAGGCACAGGAAGTTAGCTATAAAAGAACAAAGAGGCCTGGTGTAGTGACTCACATGCCTAAAATCCCAGCACTTTGGGAGGCCAAGGCAGGCAGATCACAAGGTCAGGAGATTAAGATCATGCTGGCTAACACGGTGAAGCCCAGTCTCTACTAAAAATACAAAAATTAGCTGGGCATGTTGGCACAGGCCTGTAGTCCCAGCTACTCGGGAGGCTGAGGGAGGAGAATCGCTTGAACCAGAGGTTGCAGTGAGTCGAGATCACGCTGCTATACTCCAGCTTGGGCAACAGAGATTCTGTCTCAAAAAAAAAAAAAGAAAAAAAAAAGAATTTGGTTCTAAGACTGCTCTTTCTATATACCCTCTTATGTCTTCTCTCAAATCTCTTAATTTTTTCTGATTTTAATTTTCCTGCAGAGATACTAGGGCCAAGATGGTCCACTCCTACCAAAACATACAAATGGAGCTGGGCATGGTGGCTCACGTCTATAATCCCAACACTTTGGGAGGCCAAGGTGGACAGATCACTTGAGGTCAGGAGTTCGACACCAGCATGGCCAACATGGTGAAACCCCAACTCTACTCAGAATACAAAAATTAGCTGGGAGCAGTGACGGACACCTGTAATCCAAGCTACTCAGGAGAGGCTGAGAAAGAAGGCTTTGAAGCCAGGAGGCAGAGACTGCAGTGAACGGGAATCACAACACTGCACTCCAGCCTAAGCAACAGAGGGAGACCTTGTCTCAAAAAAACACATACACACACACACACAAATGGGTAATATGAAGTATAAACAGTTGTCTGATTTAAAGCAATTCATGGAAGACGACAAAATAATTATCAAGAAGCAGCTGGGGATCTGAAATTCTCTCAATTCATAGCCGATGTCTACTGGTATTAATGATAATAATACAACCACTCTCCATCCATTTGTTCTTCACAGTTAAGATCTTTTTTAAAAACCACTTTTCTTCAGTCTAAAAAAAATTAGCACAGACAATAGGAATGGGTGCTTCATCGCTAAATGAACAAGGCTGAACATAGGAATGAATATGCTGGCAGGAATCAAGAGCGTACAAATATGAAACAATGATTTTTGGACTGAGGATAGGTCAAAGTAAATTTTACCTCCATTGCTTTGCTATTATGTAGAGAGATCCATTGTTCTCAAAACCCACTCATCCATACACAACTAATGAAATACCACGGATACTTCCTTAAGAATGAGACTTGGCTCCAATAGCTTCAAAAAGACAAGTGCAAATTTTGTTGGGGAAGATGGAGGTTAGGAAAATTAGTCATTACTTCTGGACTAAACTAGTTTGGAAACTTAGTGCATGACAGCAATTAATTTTTGAGACTCCCTTGCATGCTACAAAAACATTAAACATTTTCCAGAAAGTGAATCATCACTACTCCATTTCCCAAGAACTTTGGAGGGAAAAATTACATCAAATGCAATTACCAATTTTAATTTACTTTTGATGACTTACTAGATTTAAACAAGGCAATAGTGAAACATCTACCAACAAAATGCAATTCTACAATTTGGCTAAATGTAAGAATTGGTCGGGTACAGTGGCTCACACCTATAATCCCAGCAGTCTGGGAGGCCGGTGGGCAGATCACAAGGTCAGGAGTTCAAGACCAGGCTGGCCAACATGGTTAAACTTTTCAGTATCAAAGGTTCTGTTGCATTCCTACTTTAATATGGCAGACCTTTTCTTGTGACTGCTTTTTGCGTGAAAAGACCAGGCTGGCCAACAAGGTGAAACCCAGTCTCTACTAAAAATACAAAAAAAAGTTGGGCATGGTGGCAGGCGCCTGTAATCCCAGCTACTTGGGATGCTGAGACAGGAGAATCGTTTGAACCCAGGAGATGGAGGTTGCAGAGAGCCGAGATTGTGCCAATGCACTCCAACCCGGGTGACAGGGTGAGACTGCCTCAAAAAAAAAAAAAAAAGAAATCATGCCTCAGCCAATAAATAATAATACATACATCAAAAACAGTAAAAATTTATAACTTTCCAGATAAATAGTTAATCTGTCAGCATCAAATGTCGATAGCAAACATAATTTCTGAATGTCAAAATTCCCCAAGGATGAAAATGTACTAAATATTTATATATTTAATGGCGGGGGAGTGGAGGGGGACAGTTTTTGTTACAAACGGTTCATGTCAAACGCAGCTAACTTAAACCCTTAAGGTTATAAAAAAAGAAAAATCTTGCTACCCAGTTTGAATAGTGGTAAGAAGTACTCTACACCTATCTTCAAATTCCAACTCCACCACTTATTAGCTGTGTGACCTTCAGTAAGTTACCTAACTTCTCAGTACTTTAGTCTCCCCAGCTGTAAAATGGGAATAATCTACCACAGAACACTGTTGAGATTTAGTCAATGTATGTAAATTGCTTAGAATAATGCCCACAACTTATTAGGTACTATACAAGTGTTTGCCAATATTATTACTCAATTACAATTGCAGTTATTTTGGATGTCATACCATTAAGACCGAAAAAGGAACTGAGTCAACAAGTTATAACTGCATAGTAGTGACATCTAAGGCATTAAAATAGTCAAGTCCTAATCTTAAATTCCATGGGAAAAGCAGTGACAAGGTCTGCCATATTAAAATATGAATGCAACAGAACCTTTGATACTGAAAAGTTCAAGCAGACATACCTATTGAAAACCATCTAATATTCATGATAAAAAGAGATGACCACAACTAATAAAACCTAGCCAAATCCTATACAAAGTGATATCTTTATCTTTAGAGTCTTCCAAGAGACGATGTTGGGGTGAAGAGTGAAACTAGCAGCTTCACTATTACTTTATGATGAATAATTTTTTAAAAATAAAGTTGAATTTATGTATTAAATTCTATCATCAAGCACTAACTTCTCTCAGCTTGAACAGGATAAAATTCATAGTGGTAAAATAGCTGCTTATTTAATTTTTTAAAGTTCTATTTAAGTCGCTACTTTACTATTTGAACAGCTGGTGATCAGGGCATAAATATTTACAGAAGTTAAAAACTGCTCATTTTCACTAAACATGAAGAAGTCCACTGTGATATATTTTCCCTATTCACAACTTTTGTCTCTAAGTGAAAATAGAAAATACAAGTTTTACCCAAGAGGTACAAGACTATTGGGGGAAAAGCTAGGTTTGTATTTCCTAATTCCTCAATTATTTACACTTTTAGTGTGTTCAACTGAAGTCTATTTTATTTTACAGCAATCTCTGGATTTATCTAACTAAAACACACACACACACACACACACACACACACACACACACACACACACACACACACACAAATACACTGCCTTTCTAGTTCCTACTGCCTTCCCACATTTCAAACCAAATTGTAAGGGTTTCTAGGCCAATTTTCTGGTCCTAACAAACGGTAAAAAGTGTACCATGGTTTGTCCATATTCTTAGGCACTTAAAACTTAAAAAAAAAAAAAACACTCCAAATGGCTTTTATTACGCTGTGAACAAAAAAAATAGTTCGACCTCCTACCTCATATCCAGAGCCCATTTAAATGTACTTCCAACCTATTCTCTACCAATTGATAATTTATGCTGGGAACTTAACTTTCCTCATACAGACTATAATCATACATCTCAAATCTTAACTAAATACACCAAAAGAACTGACAGTCTTGATCTTTAAAAGTATCTTTCTGAACCCCATATTAACTCAAGATATTTCTAGAAACATTCCTCATGCTAACTTCCAAAAGTTAACTTCATCTTTGTCAACATGGTTTCTCACACCAACTATTTTCTTGGCTTTATCAACCAAACAGAAATGAACTTTATTTGTATCTTTCCGATGAAAGACTCAAACAATTCCAGCAATGCAAGTGGAACTGGTTATGCTTATGGAAAGTCAGTATAATGCTACAGCCAAGATTCTATAATCAAAGAAATGAAAAAGCTTTCCGTAGAGGGAAAAAATCCTATTATTTTTCCAAAGTAAATAGTGAAAAACCTAACCACATAGTAGGGCAAAAAGGAAGTTGTCTAAATCCAGAATATCCAAAATTTACTGGACAGTTAAAAAAGAATACCCCAATACTAATTTTGATCTTCATTAGAAATTCTGACTCCATATTAACAATATGGTATTAGGATTTTTTAAAAGTACATATAATTAATGTAATTGTTCCCACATGGGTTCCAAAAACTAAGATTGGACTTTTTTTTAATCTGAAGCTCTACCATCTAGAAGATCAACTTGGTGACTCTTGGGGATAAGGTAACTTCTCATTAGTTTTCCATTGGGAAATTACTGCACCAAGAACCTACCTTGCCATTCTTTTCAAATATAAGAAAAACCGTATTAAGTTCGGACTTAAAAAGAGAGAGATTTAATCTAACGTTTCAATAACAAGGGGGAAAAAATCTACATGGAAATGAGGTGTGATGCAAAATAGCTGTGTGCATGGATCACATCTACTAATGGAGATTTCTAAATAAGGGAGGACGCTGACATCAAGCACATTTCAGGTAGACACACAGAGCTGAAGAATTTCCACGGGGAGAAGCACTCGTGGTCCTCAGAACGCAATGGCCTCGGAGAAAGCCCCAGAATCCATGGCCAAGGGCTATTTCCATAGCGAGACTTCTCAGAAGCATCCTTAGGACACAGCGGCTTCTCTGCCTTCGGGGATTGGGAGGGAGGGGCGCCGAGCACCATGTTTCCTCTCTGGGAGCTGCAGCCTGACGGACAAGCTTCAAACCTGAGCTACTTCCAACTTCCACGGGGAGGGGGAGCAGGGGAGCGTGGTTCCTCCGCTTTCTCTTGCACCAAGCGCAGCAGCTGGGCGGCCGTGACAGTGAGGGAGAGGCGGCCGGCGCTGCATGCGTGTTTACGTGTCTCGGATGGGTGTGGGAAGAGGACGTAGAAAGGTTCTAATGAAAAGATGGAAGGGGGGGAGAGAGAGAGAAAGAGAGAGAGGGGTTGAGGAGAAGGGGAGGCACCACCTTTCTTTTCTCTGCTCTTCCTGGGGATCTGAAAACTCCTCCTAACAGGCCTTTCGGGCTCTTCGGGGCCTCTGGGCAGGGCGGCCGCGCCCGCCTCAGAGGATTCCTGAGGCTGCTCGTGGCTGAGGCTCTGAGCGGCCTCGGCCCCCGCGGTCTCCTCAGGCCCAGCGCCGCCGCCAGGTTCCGCGATGCTGAGGCCGCCGCCGCCGCCATTTTGTGGGGAGGACTCAAGCTCCGGAAGCGCCTGCTTCATCTCGTCGTCTCCGCGGCCGCCACTTTCCCAGCTCGAGTCCGTCGGCGGAGAGGCCGCAGTCTCCACAGCAGTCGCCATCGCGCCGGCGTGAGGAGCTCCGGGAAGCTTCTGCCCACAAGGTCGACGAACTGGGGGGAAGGGGCGGCTGGCCAGTCTCGCCGCCGAGCTGCTCTCAGCCCACCCACCCCTTTCCCCCCGTGGCCTCGGGCTGCGCTCCTGACCCGGCAGCCTCTTGGGGGCTCCCAAGCGGGCACCCCAACCGTGTTGCCCGGTCCTCGGAGCCGCTCCTCGCTGGGGCAGTTCTGCCTTCCCCCGCCACTCAACGTGCGCGCGTCGGGGCCGAGAGGGGGCGGGGCTACCACGGGCCTTTCCACCAATGGGAGCGCGGCACCCGCCTCCGCGAGTGCGGATATACCGCGCCGGGGGGCGGAGTTTGGGGCGCCGGAGCCCGCCAAAAGGGGCGAACGCAACGCCTGACGAAGGCTTCGACGCCGCAGCCACGGCCTGTGGAATGCGTGGGCTCGGTGGCGATCCGCGAGTTCCCGGGGCGTGCCGGGCCCGCGCTGCAGGCGAGGGAGAGGGGCTTGGCCTCATCCTCGGAGCACAGGCGTCGCCCATTTGTGGGCAATACCCTTCCCCCTTCACGCACGAGTTATCTCGGGCCAAACGGGCTTCAGAGCAGTGGATGCAGGACAGCCTCGGTTTTGTGAACTATTTGCATGTGTACAAAGATCTAGAAAGAAAATAAGAGAATGGGCTTCGCCCTAAAACCCTGGCGGCCTCTGCGACCTGCTATTCTCACCAGATCTTGTCTTTATGATACATTACTCGCCCCAGGCCTTCTCTTTTATCTCAAAGGGTGTGACCCAGAATCACAGCTCCGTGTGTCAACAGCTCCAGCAAACACTCTATACCTGAGATCCTCTGATGGGACTTCACAGCCTAGTGTTAACAGGGTTTGGTTCTGAGTTTGAGAGGAGGAGGCTGTTAGCTATTAACACTACTTAAGTACTTTTTCATTTGGTCCCCTCCCCATGTTTTAGTATAGTAAATGTATATTAAAGAAAAAATAAACTTTTGCGGTCACATCAAAAAATGTAAAGCAGGTGGTCGCCATTCCATAAAGGAAACAACTTGATAGTTAAGAGCCCTTTACATAGTAGTTTCTACCTTGTCAATATAAGAAAAATACAGTTTTTCTTATATTTGAAAAGAATGGCAAGATATGTTCTTGGTGCATACCTTGTCAGTATAAACTATCATGGGTTATCGTGAGTACAGCCAATCTTAGTGCTTTCTGTGTGCTACACACTGATTGGACAAGTGATTTACGTGCATTATGTCCATTCAATCCTCACGGCAACAGATATGAGGTAGATTGTTCGCACAATTTAAGCACTGCAAGACATTGAACAAATTTACGGTAACAAAATCAAGATTTGAATTCAGGTCTATTTAACTCCTCCAGTAAGTACTTAAGCACTGCACACTAACTGCTTCTCTAAGACTTAATTTTCATAGCAGCTGTGCACTTTTATTCATTTTTATGGATGAAACAACAGCGAGCTGACATTTTACTTCCAAACCCTATCTCCCAAGGAGTTTACTGACCAAATTATCGTCATAAATAAAGCCCCATGCTTAAAGAGCGTTCCCAAGGGCAACAGCAAAGTTGGATTTCTTTGTCCTCTGATAAACATCACTGTTTAACAGCTGATATTTAAAAAACTAATCATGAATTGCCCAACCTATTGGAATCAATTTAGTAAATCATACGAAAGTGAGGGTAAATCCGTTGTTAGTAAATAGTTTAAAAACACATTTTATGGGAGAGAACTGACATAAAGAAAAATGAAAAACACACACACACACACACATTTTAGGTCAGGTGTGGTAGCTCACGCCTGTAATCCCAGCACTTTGGGAGGTCAAAGAGGGCAGATCACCTGAGGTCAGGGGTTTGAGACCAGCCTGGCCAACAAGATAAAACCCCATCTCTACTAAAAATACAAAAATTACCCAAATGTGGTAGCACATGCCTGTAATCCCAGCTACTTGGGAGGCTGAGGCATGAGAATTGCTTGAACCTGGGAGGCAGAGGTTGCACTGAGCTGAGATTGCACCACTGCACTCCAGCCTGGGCTGAGACTGTCTCAAAACACAGACACATTTTAAAATATGCTTAAATGAAAAACTGAGGTCTAGGTTGAGGAGGGAAATGCTACATTATTTTAAGTAATTTTTTTAAATTGGGGGAGGGGCTTTACTTGATTTAAAAGACGATACAGAAGATCAGAAACTCATATTGCAGTCCCCAAATGGTAACTTTTTTATTATTGATTCATTGAAGGCATACCTAAAAGCTCATTTTTATCAAACTCAAAAATAAGGCCTAATTGTGACCAGGTGTTATGGCTCACGTCAAAATCCCAATTTGGGAGGTGGAGGCAGAATGCTCACTTGAGCCCAGGAGTTCAAGATGAGCCTAGGCAATATAGTGAGACTCTGTCTCCATTAAAAAAAAAAACAAAAAAAAAAAACCTAATTGCATACTAACACCATTACTCATCCACTGAAGAAAAGACAGCTGTACTTGGAAGCTCCTAGGCTATGCATAAGGCAACCACAGGCTGTTAGTAAAGAGCACCTCAAACTAAGCCTAGACTGAACCATTAGCCCTCCACAGAGGTTGAATCTTAAATTTTGTGAAGATAAAAATTGTTTCCCATTCCAAATCGACATTTATTAAAAGAAATTTGGCTGAGTGTGGTGGCTGACATCTGTAATCCCAGCATTTTGGGAGTCAAGGCAGAAGGATCACTTGAGCCTAGGAGTTCAAGACCAGCTTTTGCAATATAGTGAGACTCTGTCTCTATTTTAAAATAATAATAATAATAATCCCAGCACTTTGGGAGGCCGAGGCGGGTGGATCATTTGAGGTCAGGAGTTTGAGACCAGCCTGGCCAACATGGTAAAACCCTGTCTCTACTAAAAATACAAAAATTAGCTGGGCCTGGTGGTGGGTGCCTGTAATCCCAGCTACTTGGGAGGCTGAGGCAGAAGAATCACTTGAACCCAGGAGGCAGAGGTTGCACTGAGCTGAGATTGTGCCACTGCACTCCAGCCTGGGCAGCAGAGTGAGACTTCATTTCAAAAATAATAATAATAAAAGAAAAAATTGCTGGGCCTGGTGGCTGACGCCTGTAATCCTAGCACTTTGGGAGGCCGAGGTGGGTGGATCACCTGACGTCAGGAGTTCAAGACCAGCCTGACCAATATGGTGAAACCCTGTCTCTACTAAAAATACAAAAATTAGCCAGGCATGGTAGCCTGTTCCTGTAGTCCCAGCGACTCGGGAGGCTGAGGCAGAAAAATCGCTTTAACCCAGGAGGCGGCGGTTGCAGTTAGCCGAGATCATGCCACTGCACTCCAGCTTAGGTGACAGAGCAAGATTCTGTCTTATTAAAAAAAAAAAAAAAAAGAAAGAAAGAAAAGAAATATTTTTTAGTTATTGGAGACTAAGCACTACTATGGATGTAATTTTGAAGCAAATGGACATGGTTACCTTCTTCAAATTTGCTGTTTAGTGGGGAATGCATCTGAAACTAGGATCTATGGTGATGGCTATGCTGAGACCTAAAGGTAAAGTAAGGAGTCAGACACATGCGGGGCAGAAAAGGGGGATAAATTTGCTAAATCCCACCTATTTCAGGAAAACTAACACAGTGAGATACAGAGGATATCCATCTATATGTTCATATATGTGTATATAGATACACATGAGGGGGTGTGAGTACCACAGATGTACATAGTTCTGAAGCAAGAGCTACCAAAAGTTTACACTTTTAAGTATAAAGCCTATAGTTGTCTCCTGCTATCAGTAGTGGACAAAGCAGCAGCACAAGGAATATTAGAGACTAGTATAAAATAGTGTAAAATTAAATATTCAGGGACCGCAATTGCCTTTTAAAATTTGGAAACATAAAAATAATCAATTTCAAGTCCTCAATTTAAAAATAGGAAAAGAGGCCAGGCACCATGGCTCACACCTATAATCCCAGAACTTTGGGAGGCGAGACAGGTGGATCACTTGAGGTCAGGAGTTCAAGACCAGCCTGGTCAACATGGTGAAACCCTGTCTCTACTAAAAATACAAAAATTAAGGCCAGGCGTGGTGGCTCATGCTTATAATCCCAGCACTTTGGGAGGCTGAGGCAGGCAGATCAAAAGGTCAGGAGTTTGAGACCAGTCTGGCCAACACAGTGAAACCCTGTCTCTACGGGTGCCTATAATCCCAGCTACTCTGGACTCTGAGGCAGGAGAATTGCTTGAACCTGGGAGGTGGAGGTTGCAGTGAGCCGAGATCATAACAGTGCACTCTAGCCTGGGCAACAGAGCTAGACTCTGTCTCCAAAAAAAAAAAAAATACAAAAATTAGCTGGGCGTGGTGGCACATGCCTATCATCCCCTCAGGTGGCTAAGGTAGGAGAATCACTTGAACCTGGGAGGCGGAGGTTGCAGTGAGCCAAGATTGCAGCACGCACTCCAGCCTGGGTAACAGAGTGAGACTCTGTCTCAAAAATAATAATAATAATAAGGCCAGACACAGTGGCTCAAGTCTGTAATCCCAGCACTTTGGGAGGCCGGGGCAGGCGGATCACAAGGTCAAGAGATCGAGACCATCCTGGGCAACATGGTGAAACCCCGTCTCCACTAAAAGTACAAAAATTAGGTGGGCGTGGTGGCTTGAGCCTGTTGTCCCAGCTACTCAGGAGGCTGAGGCAGATGAATCACTTCAACCCAGGAAACGGAGATTGCAGTGAGCCAAGATCGCACCACTGCACTCCAGCCTGGCAACAGAGCAAGACTCCATCTCAGAAAAATAAAATAAAAATAGGAAAAGACAATGACCCAAGATCATATAGCCAGCTAGTAAGAAGAGTTAACATTTACTGAGCACTTTCTATGTGTCGGACACTTATAAGAGTGTTAAATGTATAGTCTCATCAATCCCCGGAGAAGGTTCTAATGTTATCTCCGTTTACAGATGAAAAAACTGAGGCAGAGCAGTTAATTAACTTAATGTCATTTAGAGTGTAAGTGGCAAAACCAAGATTCTAACACAGGCACTGTGCCTCCAAAGCCCCATGCCCTTAATAACCACAATATATTAAACTTCTCTTGAAACAAAGTCCAAAACTCAGTGCATTTTCCATTATGCCATTTCATCTCCCTTCCTCAAACAGTACTTAAAAGACAGGATACAAATAGCTTAACTCAGCAATAACTATCAGTATTACTGATGCATAACCTTTGACCTAGCAATTCTATTTCTAGAAATGTATATGGTACAAATGTACTCATTCACATTCTAAATGTGTATTCAAGGAGATTCTTTACAGTGTTGTATTAGCAAAGGATTGGAAATAACTTAAATATATATCAATAGGTTATGTCCACACTGTGGAATACTATGCAGCCATAAAAAGGAATGAGGCACTGATGCATGCTACAATATGAATAAACCGTGAAAACTTATGCTAAATGAAAGAAGCCAAACACAAAAGTGATATATTACAGATTCTGTTCATATGGAAGTTCAGAATGGGAAATTCTACAGAAACAGAAAAATGATTGGTGGTTAGAAGGAGCTAGAGAGAGGGGAGAAGGGTAGAATGGGGACTGACTACTAATGAGTACAAGGATTCTCTCTGGGTTGACGAAAATGTTCTGGAATTAGACAGTGGTGATAATGCCACAACTTTGTGGATATATTTAAAACCACTGAACTAAATATTTTTAAGTATATAGATTTACATATTTATATATATATATAAATTTTTTTTTTCTGAGATGGAGTCTTACTCTGTCATCCAGGCTGGAGTACAGTGATGCCATTTTGGCTCACTGCAACCTCTGCCTTCTGGGTTCAAGCGATTCTCCTGCCTCAGCCTCATGAGTAGCTGGGATTACAGGCACCTGCCACCATGCCCAGCTAGTTTTTATATTTTTGGTAGAGACAGGGTTTCACCGTGTTGGTCAGGCTGGTCTTGAACTCCTGACCTCAGGTGATCTACCCACCTCAGCCTCCCAAAGTCCTGAGATTACAGGCATGAGCCACTGAGCCCAGCGCCCCACCCCCCACAGCAATATATATATATATATATATATTTAAGACAGGGTCTCACTCTGTCACTCAGGCTGTAGTGCAGTGGCACTGTCATGGCTCACTTCAGCCTTGACCTCGTGGGCTCCACTGATCCTCCTACCACAGCCTCTGAGTACAGGTGTGCACCACCATATCTGGCTAATGTTCTTATTTTCTGTAGATACTGGGGTCTTATTGTGTTGCCCAGACTGCTCTCAAACTCCTAGGCTCAAGCAATCCTCCTACCTCCAGCCTCCCAAAGTGCTGGGATTATAAGCATGAGTCACCATTACTTGGCCAAAGGGTGTGATTTTTGATGCTCACATACTCCTTGAGCCTTGTATGTCACACAGCTAGGAGGCTTTTTGTTTTTTAACGTTTTCATTAAAAGACAGCAGTAGTAAAGATAATAAAGGCTAGTCAACAAAAAAGTACCTCTAACATCTAATTCATAGAGCTTTAAGGATCTTAGAGATTAATTAGTTTGATTCATTTTATGGACGAGGAAAATATTACAAGGTTACAACTCCATTGTCCATTCAGATGCATTAAAAAATGTGAAATTGTTAGTCTTTCCATATATTGAGCAACAATAATTCTACTTCCAAGGAGTCATCCTCTTTCCCCAAAGGGCTTATCTGGTTACTCACCGAGCAAATATTTCTTGGGTGTGTCCTAGGGAAGCCTGAGAAAGACCCTCTTAGTTTGACAAAAAACTGTGTTGAAGTTGATTCATTGTTAGTAACTGGAAGAAAAACTTCCATGCAATGAGGAAAAGTAGCAAAAGGAAGAAATTCAACTGAAAATAAGAATATAGTTAGCAACAAACAAGAAGCAAGTATCCTCTTACCAACACAGCTGACTCTGATAACCACAAACCTCAGCTAAACCCAGAATTCAAGAGCTGTCACTTAAGTTTTATTTCATTTCTGAGTGAAACCTTTCTAAGACTTTATTACATGCAATACCATGGATTAATCTCATAGACGTAATGTTAAATGAAAGAAGTACTGTATGATTCCATTTACATGAAGTTCAAGGACAGACAAAAATAATCTATGGTAATAAAAGAATTGTGGTTCCCTTGTGGTGGTAGGGGTGGTAGGTGATTGACTGAAAGGGGACATGAAGGAACTTTCTGGAATGATGGAAATGTTTTGTATCTTGATCTGGGCATATGTATGCCCCTGTTATGCCCCTGTCTGGGTACAGACAGGGGCATACATATGTAAGTCTTCATTGAACTATATGCTTAGAGTTGCATTTTATTGTATGATGTTATTCTTCAATTAAACAAAAGCAGAACTTTTCTATGGGTTCTCATTATTCCAGGGACAAAGATAAGAATTCCTCATGTGGGCCATGGAGCCTTGCTGATTCTGACCTTTGTCTGCCTTTCCATCTCGCACTTCACTTCCCTAAGTTCCTCCTTGGTGCTTCCTATGTCTGGCACATTTGCCAAACTCTCTGGCCATGCAATCGACCTTAGCACATGATATCTGCCCTGTGTGGCATGTTATTCTTCCCCATGCCACCCTCTTCTCCAGTTCCAATAACCTCTTGCACTTCCTTTGGCTGAAGCTTCATTTCCTTGTGTGCACTTCCTTCATAATCCCCCTGCTCCCATTCTAGGTCAGGTACCCCGTTAGATGCTCTTAAAGAACTTTGCTCCTTTTACTCAGACCACTTATCTTCCAATTTCCTCAATCAGTAATTAATCCCTCATTTGTGGGACTATTTAATTAAATGTCTCTCCCACTAGAGTCTGCGCCATTCCATGGACTGAGGGTCAATGTCTGGGTTTTGCTTACCATGGTATCCCCAGGGCTCACCACAGTGCCTGGAACACAGTAGGTGTTTACTAAATATGTTTTAACTCCTGAGGATAAAGTGACTATTTGATAGTATCTGGCAGGAAAATTGCTGATGTCTCACATAACATGATTTGGGTTTACCCCCATTAAATGTTATTGGTATATCTTGCTTTAAGTAAACTCAATCAATTATGTGGAAATCTATATTTATCCAAAATGTAAATTAGAGTGCATCTGTTCAAATGCCTATTACATGATTTATACAAGTTTAGGGCATTGTGAGTTTTTTTACTGCATTTGAGAAGATAGATGAGCTTCATTTCCCAAATTCAAGTCTAGTTGAAATCAATAGGATTTAACAATTGGAAGTAATGGTTGTGTTCTACCAGCTGACTGGCCAGTATAGGGGTAGTTATAAAGTCATTTATACCACTGCCATTGTCATCTGAACAAAGACCTAGATTTATACCAACTTCACGCTGTGGTTGGTGGAGTTCTGTAATTAAGAAGGAGGCTGGTGCCAACAATCCAAATTACACAAAGAGAAAAAGAAAATGCTCAGGAGGAAGTGGTACACTAGAAAAGTGCAAACGTAGGTGGAATGTGTGAAAAAATTTTTTTCAAATTAAAAGTGTCTTAGATTTTATGTTTTTATGATAAAAGGGGCCAAAAGAAGGTTGTCTGAGACTTCCTATTTTCAAAATAACCCATCTCAGCACTCAATTTGGAAGACTGAATAAGTTGGAAGAAAAGAAATAACAATACAGAGAGAACATGCAAATAACACCTTGCAATTTACCAAATGCTTCACTTATTATCTCAACCTGCTACCAGGCCCTAAGCTGGGCTTTTGAGGATACAGCTGTAAACAAGCAGATCCATGCTGACCATGTGTTTGTTTTCTTTTTTTTTTTTTTTTTTGAGACAAAGTCTCACTCTGTCACCCAGGCTGGAGTACAGTGGCACGATCTTGGCTCACTGCAACCTCTGCCTCCCAGGTTCAGGCAATTCTCTTGCCTCAGCCTCCTGAGTAGCTGGGATTACAGGCGTGTGCCACCATGCCTAGCTAATTTTTTTTTTTGTATTTTTAGTAGAGATGAGGTTTCGACCATGTTGGTCAGACTGGTCTCGAACTCCTGACCTCGTGATCCACCTGCCTTGGCCTCCCAAAGTGCTGGGATTACAGGCGTGGGCCACCGCGCCTGGCCTCTTGTGTCTTTTTGTGACAGAGTCTTTCTTTGTGTCCCAGGCTGGAGTGCAGTGGCACTATCTCGGCTCACAGCAACCTCTGCCTCAGCCTCCCGAGTAGCTGGGATTACATACAGGCCCAGCTAATTTTTTTATTTTTGGTAGAGACGAGGTTTCACCAGGTTGGTCAGGCTGGTCTCGAACTCCTGACCTCAGGTGATCCATCTGCCTCGGCCTCCCAAAAGTTCTGGGATTACAGGTGTGAGCCACTGCAACCAACCCCTGTGTTTGTTTTCTGATGCTTCCATACCCATTGCCTCATTTTTTTGTTTTTTGAGATGGAGTCTTGCTCTATAGCCCAGGCTGGAGTGCAGTGGTGTGATCTCAGCTCACTGCAACCCCTGCCTCTTGGGTCCTGGTTCAAGCAATTCTCCTACCCCAGCCTCCCAAGTAGCTGGGATTATAGGCATGAGCCACCATGCCTAGCTAGTTTTTGTATTTTTTAGTAGAGACGGGGTTTCACCATGTTGGCCAGTCTGGTCTTCAACTCCTGACCTTGTGATCTGCCTGCCTTAGCCTCCCAAAGTGCTGGGGTTACAGGCATGAGCCACCTCACCCAGCCTCCCATTGCCTCATTTAATCTTCCCAGGGTTGACAGAGAAACATTGTTACATTTGACAGATGAGGAAATGGTAACTTAACTGCCTTGCTCATAGAAACAACACCAGTAAGTGATGGGTCAGGACTCAGATTTGCCTCCTAAATCCAACTGCAAACGCTTGCAACTACCCCAAATTCTACTTGCTTGTAGGCCTCTGGGATGGCTAGTTTGTTAATCAAGACTCTCATTGGAAATCAAGAAAAATTACAGTTATACCACTATGCGTTTTAATCATTCCTCTATGTATTATTTCTCTCCCTTGTTTTGTACTTTCATTTTTCTGAGTGAATAGGAATATGCCCACCAACTCCCTTAAAAACACAAGTTTCTTCACTCATTTCTCATAGCTCCTACAGATTTGTAGATGATTTCTGGGCAGACAGAAGTAATCAAGTCATCTCAGTTTCTTTGACCAATAACTGAATTGAGAGCTGAGTCCCTTTTAAGTCACATGATTCAGGTTGTTTTATTATGTGGTGCTTCATAGTACCAGAAAGGTATTCAGACTTAATTTTGGACATTTTCTACCCAGTCCATAAAAGCCTGGTAATAAAAAGATATTTGACATGACCTTTTGCTATATGATTGGTGCTACAAAATGCTGATTTTAAGATAAATTAGCAAAAATCCATCAACATATGAATAGAAGAACAAAATATATTATGTTCATACAATGCAATATTATTTGTCCATAAAAAGGAATGAAGTACTGATACATCCTGCAACATAGATGAACCTTGAAAATATTGTGTTAAGTAAAAGAAGCCAGTCAAAAAATACTGCATATGGTATGGTTCTGTTTATGTAAAATGTCCAGAACAAGGCTGGGTACAGTGGCTCACACCTGTAATCCCAGCACTTTGGTAGGTCCAGGCAGGCGGATCATGAGGTCAAGAAATGAAGACCATCCTGGTCAACACAGTGAAACCCTGTCTCTACTAAAAATACAAAAATTAGCTGGGCAGGGTGGTGCACACCTGTAGTCCCAGCTACTCAGGAGGCTGAGGCAGGTGAATCCCTTGAACTCAGGAGGTGAAGATTGCAGTGAGCTGAGATCGAACCACTGCACTGCAGCCTGGCAACAGAGCAAGACTTTGTTGAAAGAAAGAGAGAGAGAAAGAGAAAGAGAGAAGGAAAGAAGAAAGAAAGAAAGAAGAAAGAAAGAAAAGAAAGAAAGAAAGAAAGAAAAGAAAAGAAAAGAAAAGAAAAGAAAAGAAAAGAAAAGAAAAGAAAAGAAAAAAAAGGGAAGAAATGTCCAGGATAGGGAAATCTATACAGACAGAAATTAGATTAGTGGTTTCCTAGGGCTAGGGTAATGGGGGAATTTGGGTATGATAGCTAAAGGGTATCAGTTCTTTTTAAGGTGATGAAAATGTTCTAAAATTAATTGTAGTGATGGTTGCATAATTCTGTGATTATCTTAAAGACCATTGATTTGTATGCTTTAAGTCAGTGAAGTGTGTGGTACCTGAATTATATCAATGAAACTGTTTTTTCTTTCTTTTTTTTTTTAAAGATGGGGTTTCACCATGTTGGTCAGGCTGGTCTTGAACTCCTGACCTCAGGTGATCCGCCCACCTCAGCCTCCCAAAGTGCTGGGATTACAGGCGCAAGCCACTGAGCCTGGCTCTTCTTTTTTTGCATGTGTGACAGGTAATGTGCTGAAATTTATGAACTACCAGAGGATATAAAACTGTTTTTTTATTATTATTTTAATTTTATTTTATTTATTTATTTTTTTTGAGACAGAGTCTTGCTCTGTAGCCCAGGCTGGAGTGCAGTGGCATGATCATAGCTCACTGCAAAGGAAACTTGAACTCCTGGCCTCAAGTGATTCTCCCACCTTGGTCACCCAAAGTGCTGGGATTACAGGCATGAACCACCACGCCCAATCTAAAACTGTGTTTTTTTTTTTTAAAAAAAAAAAGGAGGTTGATACAGTGTTCCACTAATAACTTGGGGAAAATTCTTTCTCAGGTATATGATATAGGAAGTTATTTGACGGCAACTAGTGCTTAAATTTGTTGTTAAGTGACTTAACAACATAAAATATTCCAGATTCTTATCCTCCAAAAATTCCATTTCAACTATTTGAAACAAAAATTTAGATAATGGTTTGGCTTTACATGCCTTATTTCAAAAAAAGAAAAGAAAAAATTCTAAATTTGACCAATGCAACAGCAAGATAATGCAAATATTACAATGGGATATGGCCTGAGTCAATTAAAGCGCCAACAATTGACATTGGACCTTCCACCTTATGCGTGTCTATATCTAGCCATGATGTGAATATGTGAATAGCAAAAGTGCTAGCTGTGTCTTTTCCTGATTTTTTTTTTTTTTTTTTTTTTTTTGAGATGGAGTTTTCCTCTTGTTGCCCAGGCTGGAATGCAATGGCATGATCTCGGCTCACCTGCAATCTCTGCCACCTGGGTTCAAGTGATTCTCCTGCCTCAGCCTCTCGAGTAGCTGGGATTACAGACATGTGCTACCACGCCCAGCTAATTTTGTATTTTTAGTAGAGATGCGGTTTCTCCTTATTGGTCATGCTGGTCTCAAACTCCCGACCTCAGGTGATCTACCCACCTTGGCCTCCAAAAGTGCTAGAATTACAGACATGAGCCACCGCGATCAGCTCTTTTCCTGATTTTTATATTTCAGTGATTTGTATTAGAGTTAATTAATATTAACCCTCTTCAAAAATAACATTAAACCGGCTGGGCGTGGTGGCTCACGCCTGTAATCCAAACACTTTGGAGGCCAAGGCGGGAGGATCACCTGAGGTCAGGAAAAAAAATAATAAAAAAAAAATAACATTAAACCTAAAGCCCAGTGACTTAACAACATAAAATATTCCAGATTCTTATCCCCCAAAAATTCCATTTCAACTATTTGAAACAAAAATTTAGATAATGGTTTGGCTTCACATGCCTTATTTCAAATATCCTTCCCCATAATACTCCCAAGTGAAAAAAATATTTTTCCCAATTATTTTTCCATTTAATGTAAAACATTCCTAATTAAAAGAGATTTTCAAAAATAGAGCTTTACAAAAAATGCGAGTTCAAGTTTCAGTACCCTCCCCTCCCTCTATCCCCCAGCCCAGTGGCAATTAATTATAAGTTTTTTCCTAAGAAGTCTTTGGGGAACCAGCCAAGTTTAAATAGGGTAATTGGTAGGTCTATGGTTGCAATTTACATAAATTATAGAAACATAACACCAGACATTTATCTAATTGAAGAAAATATGGTGTTCAGTTACTTACCTAGAGGAATTCTACTTGTGGTTTCTGTCATTTGGTGATTAGTCTGTGATATAGCTGGCCTAGAGTTAGAGCCTGAACACCACCATTTTATAAAAGAAAAGCTATGTTTTAAAATAAGTTGTAACGGCTGCCCCATTCTCCTCACAATAACTGCTGGCCTTGGCTTCTGTAAATAAAACTGCTAGTTTGCTCTGCAAACCATGTAAAGCTGCCTACCTTCCTTATCAGTAACTGCCAGAATTGCTAGCCTCTGCTTACCGGTAGTGACCAGAATAAGCAGCACAAGCTAACTCCATCCTGGCCCCTGCACCTTGTAATAAGTAACTAAGATCTGTTATTTCCACTACTACCCAGACAATGTGCAAACTAACACTTATCTTGACTTCTGTAAGCCACTTAGGTAACAATCGAAGTGACAAGATGTCCTCTAGCCCTTGGAATGTCCGGAGACCCACACCCTCCTCTCTGCCTGGGAGATGATTTACAGAATCCCCTAAATGTCTGAATCCCTTCACCCCCACCCCCGCCACACACCCTTACCCCAGAGGTGGTCATAAAAAGTCTTAACACCCTCCTTTCGGGGCCACAGGTTGGAGAGACGTGAGTCCTCCACTGTCGCCTGCAATAAAGACCCTGCAATTTGGCATATTTTGTCTTGGTGTTGACTTTCTATGCTCAGTTCAGTACAACAGGGACCACACCTCCCTTGTAAAACTGTTTGAAACAGGTTTATAACGTCGAGAAAATTCCACACTGAGATAATGGGTTACTCAGTAAGGCTAGTTTAACTTCCTGCAGGAAGGGTGCAACTTGCTGGCAGACCTGCCATGAGAGCACACCCGAACAGGGGAGACAGGGGCATTTGTAACTTTCATAATCTGATGCAATCACCCTACAGCTGTGTCCAGTTTCCATTGGCTGGAACAGGACCTCACATTCTATGCTTGATGGGATTGGCTGAAAACTTGGAAATTTTCTGAAGAAGTAAAGGCAGAGGAGAACAAAGAAAAAGAGGAAGTAACTTGAGGAATGCTTAGAGAATCGATAACATTTCCAAATAAGGAAGGGAAATAAGCTTTGACCTGAGACTTGCCTGGGCTTGTACTGGCATGTCAGGGAAAGTATCTAGGTTAAAGTGTAAGAATTAAGTACACGGGATGCACTTATTTCTTTATTATGACTAACAGCTACTTTAAGATTATTAGCAAAAGCTTTAAAGTAAATTAACCTCTGAAGAAACTACTGTTGATTTGTAATGAAGTAAGATGAAAGCTTTGAAGAGGAAGCTTTTATTTATTCTTATTTCCTACAAAACTAACAAGTTAGTCACAAAATAAGAAATTATGGTTTAAAAGTCATGGAGCCAGAGGCCAGAAGATCCCAAATCCTCCCAATTGTTCCTATGGATAACATCACTGTTATAAAACCTAAGATTGGTGTTTTAGATATTTTTCAGACACTGCTTTCTAATGGATCAGCTGTCACTACCCAAACTGATAAACTGGCTCATCTGGTCTTGTGCCCCCACCCAGGAAATGACTCAGTGCAAAAGGACACTTCAACTCCCTATGATTTTACCTCCAGCCAATCAGCATTCCCATTTCCTAGCCTCTGTCCTCCAAACTGTCTTTAAAAAACCGTAGTCTCATAATCTTGGGGAGGCTGATTTGAGTAATAAAACTCCAGTCTCCCATTTAGCTGGTTGTATATGTATTAAACTCTTTCTCTATTGCAATTCCTCTGTCTTGATGAATTGACTCCATCTGTGCGGTGGGCAAGGGGAACCCATTGGACACTCACAGAGTTCTTTGCTGAGACTAGATTCTTAGGAAGACCACAGATAGGCCTAGAAAAAGGTTCAAGAGCCTGCCCCAAGTTTGATCAGTCAGGTAATGATTCTCAGTTCTTAAATTTGAATAGAGTTTACACTTTAAGTACTTTTAAACAGGTCAGATTCTCACCAATTTGCTGGAAGAAGGGAAACTAAATGGATCAAAGGATCTCTCAATACCCTAAGAATCTTGTGATTCTATTTGCTATTAGCATTAAAATAAGTCAGAAAGTAAACTATTGATTTTATAGTTTTTAGAACGACATAGTTGTAAAAGCCTTTCTGGTCGGCCCTCACTGAACTTCATCCAGATTCTGCCTGGAAGTTATATATTCATAATACTTGTAGATCTTAACAGTACAATAAAACCAAAGTTTAGATCTAGTAAAAAAAAAAATACAGTATGACAATGTTTCTGTAGCACAGAATGATAGCTGATTTAAATTACAATGAAGCCTAAAAAAAATAAAAAATAAACATTCCATAAGATTTGTTGACAACAAAAGCTTAAGTCAAAGACTATTTTATCATCAGTAATAACATCAACTGGCAGCATCAAAGGGCAACTCTCTGTACAGTAAACCCCAGAGGGAGTGCATTTCCCACCAATAAAAGCAAATTGAATCACAAAGTGTTAGAGTTGAAAGGAGTATTTCAAGTAACTGAAACAATCACCTTACTTTGTAGTTCAAGAAACTCATTTCCAAACTCCCCTGTCTTCAGAATCTTCCAGCAGTGTGCTGAGTCCATAATGAACCCACTCCTTACACTGGCCATGAGCTCTCTATGCCTACATAGCACTGTTAGGGTGCAGAAAACTAGGCCCCAAATTATGGGCTTTAGCACGCTGAGTGCTTTGAAAATGGGAAGGCCTCAGAAACCAGGGTCTGTCTCTGAACTTTCTCCACCTCCCTATCTCTCTCAGGTCCTCTTTCTCAAAGCCCCACCAGGAGGGACTCTCTCTGGAATTTCCTGAGGTGACCAAGAAAGTTTATTCCCCAAAACACCAATTACCTTTCATCTCCTCTCTGAAATCCCTTCATCTATTCCCAGACTTGGATGGACTGTTTCACAAGATAATGTCTGCCATTTGGGCTCATTCAAATTCCAGAGGGAATCATTACAAGCCAATTTCTGTCTCCCTGGCCCATTCATTCTCTCTGACAATCATTTCCTGCCTCTCCAAAAAGTTGTCTACATTCCTCATCTCGCCACTTCCTTATGAAAAGGGGTGTACAAGCTTCCACTGGATTATAGGTCGGTCACTCTATGACCCCACCAAGCTTGTTAACAAATTTTCATATTTTTTTCTCATATTCACTGCCTTTTGCCAGTTGATTTTTCAGTGAATCTTTATGTATTACACAGAAGATGTAGTGGTTTGTATAAACAATAAACATTTAGTACAACACAGTTACTAAGGGAGCAGCTTTTCTGGCTAAGTTGCGGGAGGCTGCCATTCTCTGAAGGCTGGGCCAGGCACAGACTCTGATTCCTGGTGGCTCCTTCTGCCTCCAGGAAGCGGTGGTGGCTGCTGAATGGAGCAGCAACTCCTCCCAGGGTGTCTCTCCACAGGGCCCCTGGCCCAGCAGCTGGCTACCTCTGCTGTGAGGGATCCAAGCTAGAGTGAGGTAGAAGCCATAATCTTTTAGGCCCAGCAGAAGTCACACATTATTTCTATAACACTTTACTGGGGGCTGTGAGCCTAAAATAATAAAAAAGGTGAGAAATCTAGTGTAGAAAGGGTTATGTAAGCACAAAATTTGAGGACAAGACACCCAGGAAGCACAGATTCCGAAGAATGGAAATCAGTGTTACAGTGTGGAAGCTTGGGATGGCTTATCCAGACAAAGCTTAAGGAAGTTTAACAGAATTTACAAATTTTTCTATGCAGGGCTTCAGGTGCAGGGACAAAAATCTTATTAGTTAAGGTGGTCTTTTTCTTTCAGGAAAGAGATATTTAACATTCTGCTTTAAAGGCAAATTGAGGTCTGCTCACTCAGCAAGAGTAAAACCAGATACCCACACTGAGTTTTTGCAGCAATAGAAAGAAGGTATTTACTGCATGGGGCCAAGCAAGGAGAGTCAGGCAGCTCATATCTAAAACCTGAACTCCTCAGTGGTTTGCAAGGAAGCATTTTTAAAGACGGGGTAAATTTCAAAAAGCAGAAGCTGCAAGTAAAATCTTAAATCAATACATGGTGGTAACATGTTGGTTTTGGCCAAAAAGAATGGGTACCTTGAAGCAGGAGCTTACAGGTTGTAGGCAGATTTAAAGATCCTCTAATTTGCAATTGATTGAAGAAGAGCAGCTTTATTTAAAAATTTAGGGGTCAGTAAAAATGTGAACTTCTAGGGGGTGGCTTTCTCTAAGCTTCTCAGGAAGAAACAGAACAAAGGGAAATATTTAAAATTTAGTCCTCATTTCTTCCTTATCTGGGTTCTGTGGGCCAGTGAATCCATTCAGAGGGGGGTCCTCAATGGCGGTCTGAGCTTCTGGCAGACAATTCAGTGGCATATGTTGAGATGTTATCTTTAATTTCTAAGGGGAAAGACAACATCTCTGGGATCCTAATTTAATTAACTATCTTTTTAGGCTACTATTACTTTCTTATTGAACAAGTTGGTTAGTTACTTTTCAAGACTAGCTAGATGCCTAGAATTTCTCTTGAAGGAACTCACGATTTCTCATGCTTGGGGTCTCCACACCCCTTAAAATGGGAGTTCCTGCTCCATCTCAATTCCACATTGAAGTTGTAGCTGTCATGGGGTCTTTTGTGCCATATGGTCTTAATTTGGTATAAGGCAATAAAGGAGGCAGCTAACTGTCATGAAGATCAGTGATTGGAAGCAAAGAAGTTTGGTCTCTGGCTTCACCTAGTCACTTACAGATCTAGAGCAAAGAGCAGGAGAGTGAAGCTGTAATTTGAGAAGGAAAATTGCAGACATTCTACTGACTCAGTCTGCAGGGTTAACTTCCCTCTTGGCATAACACATTTGGAGGATCCTGAAATTTAGTTTTCTTTTACGGTGACACAAATCAGCACTAGTTATTATGGGAGAAGACTACATAAAAAGTCATGAATACCAACAGGCAAGAATCACAGAGCTGTTGTGAATCTGGCAACCATCTTTTGAGTCATCTTTTTCAGATGTTTCCTTTACTTCCCTGACTTTCCTGATTTCTTCCACAGCCATTACCTCCATGGCAAGCTTCCCAAAGGGTGGCACCACTCCCACTTCATTTGTAATTCCTTTTTTCAAAACTTGCACCAATTACACAGTTGATTCATGGGTACAAGTCCTTGCTCTTCATTTCTGCTTCCAGACAACTACCTCCCTCATGCCCTTACAAAAAAGAACAAAGCTATTCTAGCTCTTGTCATCAACTGACACATCAGTCACTCCCTATCTTTCATCAACTTCTGTCATCTGCAACACAGTCTTTCATTCCACATCAGCCAAACTACCATTTTGTCTGAAGACAGCAATCTTCTCCCTTCTCACTACTTTAACCTTCTCTTCTCGAAAACAGTGAATCCATTTCACTTAAGCCACGGATTCTCATTACAACAACTCAGAATTCCAAAATCAGCTAGTATTCTTCCAATTTGCTCTAATTTAAAAATATACAAACTATTTTTTATTTTGGGTTATTTTACATTTACAAAACTGTGGTAAAGGTATTACAGAAAATTTCCATATATGCCACACTCAATTTTGGTTTATGTAATGTTAATATCTTAAGTTGCTGTGATAATCTGTCAAAACTAAGAAACCCACACTGGCACTTTGTTACTAATTAAATTCCAATCTTCATTAGGATTCCACCAGTTTTCCATTAATGTGATCTTCTGTTCCAGGATCCAATCCAATTACAATATTGCCTATTCTCATCATTTCCTTAGACTCCTGGAGACTGCGACACTGTCAGTCTTTTTTTTTCCTTCTTGTTTGTTTTTTCACCACCTTAGCAATTTAGAGTACTGGCCAGGAATTTTGTAGAATGTTCCATCATTTGAGTTGTATAAACATTTTTTTTCATGATTAGACAAGATTTTTGGAATTCTGGAAAGAATACTGTAGAGTTGAAATGCCGTTCTATCACATCATGTCTAGAGGTACACAGCATCCAAATGGACAATATTGGTGAAGGTAATAATTATTACTTGCATAAGAACATAAGGCAGTACTTGTCTGCACTGCAAAGTGATTGTCTTTCCCTTCCCATACTGTATTATTTGGAAATAAGTGACTAAATTCAGTCCACATTTAATGAGTGTGAAATTAAGCAGCACCTCTAGTAGAGTATTTTGTAGATTATTTAAATTTTTTTGCACGAAAGTTTAAACTCCTCCATTTCTGTATGTATGTATGTATGATGTATGTTTTTATAAAGTCGTAGGCATTACAAGCTCATGTATTCTTTTTTACACTTAGAGCTATAACCCTCTTAGCTACATTTTTAACTATGCCAAATACTACCATTCTTTAATATAATGGATCTTTCCAATCCATTGAATCTTTTACTTTTATCTTTAATCTATATATAAGCTATCTCCCTTTTCTGGCTTAGAGTCTATGGTTCATTACTTCACTAAATTTTTACAAGCATCTCAAATCCTCTTATATATATCTTTTGTGTTACCTCTATTTGTTATACTCACAGGCCTAAATGATTTCTATCTTCTTTCACTGCATTAAACCTCACTCACAGCAAATAAATTATGAATTATACTAGAAGTTACTGAAAATGCCACAGACTATTACCAAACAAAAATGGGCTGTCAAAATTTGTGAATAATCCTACTAAGTTATTCTTATTTGACCTAAGCCAATCAGTGTTTTAAAACAGACATATTATATATATATAATATATATTATAATATATGTTATAAATATATACAAAAATATATATATATATTTTATTGCACTTTAGGTTCTGGGTAGATGTGAAGAACATGCAGGATTGTTGCATAGGTACATACATGGCAATGTGGTTTGCTGCCTCCTTCCCCGTCACCTGTATCTGGTATTTCTCCCCATGCACAGGTGCTGGGTTTTCTCACATAATTTTTCTGCATGATTGATGTGATCTGATCATATGGTTTTCTTTTTTAGCCTGATGATGCGATGAATTAATCTCAAATGTTGACCAAGGCTTGCATACCTGAATAAATCCCAGTTGGACATGGTGTGTGTCTTAGTTTTTTTTTTCTTCTTTCTTTCTTTTTCTGTTGCTTACAACAGAAAACTTGAAACTGGGTAATACATAAAGAAAATGAATTCATTTCTGAAGACACTATGAAGACCACACGTGGTGAGAGCCTTCTCAGTGGTGGGAACTCTGCACAGTCTTGAGGCCCCATGGAGTATCACATGATGAGAAGGCTGAGCGTGCTTTACTGTTCTGAGAAAATCACCAGTTCCACTCCCATGGTAACCCATTCATCCATTCATTTACTAACCCATGAATAGATTAATCCCTTCACAAGGGCAGAGCTCTTATGACACCATCACCTCTTCAGGAGCAGTTTTCAATATTGCATATTGGGGATTAAACTTAAATAAGTTTTGTAGCAAGTGAATATTCAATCCATAGCAATGTATAATTTTTAAAATATATTGTTTGATTTGATTTGCTAAAATTTTGTTGAGGATTTTGCCTCTATGTTCATGAGAGGTAATCTTTCATCTGTAATCATCTATAATTCCCTTTCCTAGTAATGTTCTTTTCTAGTTTGGGTATTATGGTGATGCTGGTCTCATAGAATGAGTTAGAAAGTGTCCTTTCTATTTCCTAGAAGAGATTATACAGAATTGGTACAATTTCTTCCTTAAACATTTCATAGAATTCTCAAATGAAACCATCAAGGTGACTGTTTTCTGTTTTAGGAGGTTAATGATTCTTAATGTAATGTCTTTAATAGATGTAGAACCATTTAGATTATCTGTTCTCCTGGTGTGAGTTTTAGTATATTGAGTCTTCAAGTAATTGGTCTATTTTATTCCAGTTATCAAATTTATAGGCATAAAGTTGTTAACAGTATTTCTTTATTATTTTTTAAAGCCCATGGGATCTATTCAAATGGCTCTTCATTTCTGAAATTAGTAATCTCAATCTTTCCTTTCTTTTCCCTTCCCCCTTCACTTTCTCAGCTAGAGATTTATCAGCATTATCTTTTCTAGGAAACAACTTTTGATTTCAATTACTTTGATTTCTCTGTTAATTTTCTGTTTTTGCATCATTGATTTATGTTCTGAATTTTTATTTCTTGTCTTTTGCTTATTTGGAATCTACTTTGCTCTTCTTTTTCTAGTGTTTTAAGATGAAAGATTAGAATATGTACATTAATTTTCTCATGTATGCACTTAGTGTTATCAATTTCCTCATTTTTTGTGTTTTAAGATGAAAGATTAGAATATGTACATTAATTTTCTCATGTATGCATTTAGTGTTATCAATTTCCTCTTTTTTGTGTTTTAAGATGAAGATTAGAATATGTACATTAATTTTCTCATGTATGCGTTTAGTGTTATCAATTTCCCTCTAAGCTCTGCTTTCACTGCATCCCACAAATTTTTATGAATTATTTATTTATAGCATATATAGTTTATAGGTTGTATATTTATTTCATTGAGTTAAATAGGTATTTTTATAATACCTTGTGTCAGTTTTCATCCACGTCTTATTTAGAAGTGTGGTGTTTAATTGACAAATATTTGGGCATTTTCTAGCTATCTTTCATGTATTGATACTTACTTTAATTTCCCTGTGGTCTGAGAGCACTTTTTTTTTTTTTTTTTTTTTGAGACGGAGTCTCGCTCTGTCGCCGAGGCTATAGTACAGTGGTGTGATCTTGGTTCACTGCAACCTCCTACTCCCAGGTTCAAGCAGTTTCCCCTGCTTCAGCCTGCCGAGTAGCTGGGATTACAGTTGTCCACCTCCATGCCCGGCTAATTTTTGTATTCTTAGTAGAGACGGGGTTTCACCACACCATGTTGGCCAGGCTGGTCTCGAACCCCTGACCTCAGGTGATCTGCCCGTCTTGACCTCCCAAAGTGCTGGGATTACAAGTGTGAGCCACTACCCCCAGCTGAGAGCATTCTTTATATGATTTCTCTTGTTTCAGAGTGTTAAGATGTGTCTTGTGACCCAGATTCTTGGTGAATATTCCATGTGAACTTGGGAAGAGTGTTTCGGCTGTTGTTGGATGAGGTATTCTATAAATGTCAATTATATTTAGTTGATTGATGTTGCCGGTCAGTTGGGCTCTAACTTTACTGAATTACTTCCTGCTGAGTCTGTCAATTTATACAAAAGGGGTGTTGAGGTCTCCAAGTATAATAGTGGATTTATCTATATCTTCTCACACTGTGTTTTCTGCCTTTTACATGCCTTGTAAATTTTTGTCAATTGATAGACATGATATATCCAGTAAAGGGAACTGAGTTCAATAGGCCTTCAGTATACTCTTTTATTTTTATCGTTTTAGAAGTTAGACTGTGTTGACTGTTTGCTGCACCCGTCAGTGCCAGAGACAAATGTTCCCTCTGGAGTCTTGCTGCTGTCTCCCCTGCTGTTTTTGGTTCCTTTGAGCTTCATTTAAAGTAGAGGACCAAGCTTTGCAATTTTTTCCCCTATAATCCTCTGTTACTATATAGGGCCCATCCGTGTGGTAGTAAGACATGAGGGGTAGAAAAACTGTTCTATCGATCTATAATTAGGTCTCAATATTTTATCGAGCTTATGTCCTTGGACTGCAACCTTCACAAGCGCTTTTCAGTTTCTTGTTTTGTTTTATTTTGTTTATTTAAATTTTCAGGTGAAATGGGAAGTCTGGAGAGGAATGAGAGGGTTGATTATATTCTTCCCCTGTATTGAAAGCTGGAGTTGGATAAATCCCTCCCCAGCAACAGTTACACTTTTAAAACAGCTCCCCTTGAGAGCAGTCCTTTCTCTATGAACATAAAACATTCTGGGCTTATTTTAAAATGCCAGTTTTTCTCCTTCGTGTGCCATAAACATAAGGGAATTTTTGTATAATATTCACAGTGAGAATGAGATAGGGCACCTAGAGGTAAAACCCTGAAACTCTAATGTTTATTCAGCCTTGGCCTCCAGAGATTTCAGTCTCCCAAGCTAGCCCACACCAGTTCAGCAATTTGTCCATACCCTATCAAGCATTCTCAGCCAAGGCTGGCTCCTTGGTTCTCCTGATGAGCTGTGACTTTCTGTATTCTCCTGTCTTTCCAGCTGTAGGGACCGTGGTATGTGCTGAGACCTCAATTCTCCGATGGCTCTCAAGAGAATTGATTTTCAGCATTGTTCGTGTTGCAAGAATCAAAGGACATGACTTCCAAGCTCTTCACGTGTTGGAGTGGAAGCCAGACGTCAAAATGACTATTTCAAATGGTTTTCACATGCTTGAAATTACCAAATCATGTCCTGATCACAACTCGGTATCAACAATATGGTACCTCTTACTTCATACCTTTTTATCTAATATGGTTATCTGATTTTATGTGTACTGTTTCCTTTTCCTTCCCTTTGATTACAACTCAAAAATCCTTTCCTCTTCTGTCTAAAGCTAGTGCCAACCCTTGTGATTTACATCTCATTTGATTCTCTAGTTAAGGTCCAAGATCTTGAAAACTTTTCTCTTTCCTTTTTAAGTTTTTCTTTCTTTTTATTGTGGTGAGAACATTTAAAATCTACTCACTTAGCAATTTCAAGAATGCAATAGATTAGACACCATGTTGTACAATCCATCTCTTGAACTTACTTCTTCTATGTAACTCAGATTTTGGATCCTTTGACCAAAACATCCCGAATTACCCACACCTCCAACCCCTGGTAATGACCAGTCTACTCTCTGCTTCCGTGAGTTGGGCATTTTTTACTTCCACATCTAAGTGAGAGGATGTGGTATTTGTCTCTCTCTGTCTGTGTTATTTTATTAAACATAAGGTCCTCCAGGATCATTCATGTTGTTGCAAGTGACAGGATTTTATTCTTTTTAAAGACTGAATAGTATTCCATTTTGTATATATATCACATTTTTGTCCACTTATCCTGATGAACCGTTACATTGATTTTGTATTTTAGCTATTGTGAATAATGTTAAATTAGCTTGGAAGTAAAGATGTCTTTTTGACATTCTGATGTCATTTCTTTGAATAAACACTTATTAGTGGGCTTGCTGGATCACATGATTGTCCTATTTTTATTCTTTTGAGGCACCTCCATACTGTTTTCTGTATGGCTACACTATTTCCAAAGGGTACAAGAGTTCTCCTTTCTCCCCATCCTTACCAACACTTATGTTTCATGATTTAACCATTGTAACACTTGCTATGTAAGAGCTTATTGTGTTTTTAAGTTGCATTTATCTGATGATTCATTATTTTGCCATATTTTTTCATATGTCTATTGGCTATTTGTATGTCTCCTTTTGAGAAATTATATTTCAGATCATTTGCCGATTTTTCAATGGGTCGTTTCCTTACTATTGTGTTGTTTAAGTTTCTTATGTATTTGGTATATCAATCTTTTATCGGATGCATAATTTGCAAATAATTTTTTCCAGTTCATTTTGTTTATTGTTTCCTTTGCTGTTCAAAGGCTTTTTAGTTTGATGTAGTCCCTTTTTGCTAGTTTTGACTTTGTTGCCTGTGCTTTTGGTGTATTATTGGCCTCCAAAAGCCATAGCTCAGACCTATGTCATAAAGCTCTTCTCCTATATTTTCTTTTAGCAGTTTTATACTTTCCAGTCTTACATTTAAGTCTTTAATTCATTTTGAGTTGTTGTTTGCATATGGTGTGAGAGAAGGGCCTAAAAATGTAGATACTCAATTTTCCCAGTTTCATTTGTTGACGACATTGCCCTTTATTCATTGTTTTCTTGGCACCTGTGTCCAAAGTCAATTGACTGTAAATTCATGGGATTATTTCTGGGCTTTCTATTCTGTTCCACCAGTTTATTTACATGTAAGTACCTATGTAAAGTACACACAAGTTCCTATGTAAATGCCTATGTAAAATCCATGTAAGTGTGCTTATTTACATGCGAGTACCTTTGCTGTTTTGATTGCTATAACTTTGCAGTATAGTTTGAAATCAGGTATGGTGATGCAAGCACCTTTGTTACTTTTTCTTAAGATTGCTTTGGCTATTCAAGGTTCCTTTTCTATATATTTAGCCATATTTTTCTGATCTAGATCAACAGCATTTACTTAAAAAATACTGTATGCTTATACAAGGAAGTATACATAAGTACAGTATGTATAATGGGAGTAGATGTTTGTGGGTAGATGTTTTTTCATTTTCACTAATGCATTGAATTCCATTGTGTTACTACCCAGCAATTTATTTATCTAGGTTCTTCTGGATAACCATTTCAAATATTTATAGTTTTTAATATTAAAATAAAAATTTATTTATTTTTGTTATGAGAGATAATGAGTAGGATTTGGGGCATGCCCTCAACTTTACTAGATACATTCAAATTGATTTTCAGTGTGGTGATATTAGTTTGTACTAACATTGTCAGTATGTAAGAATTTATGTTGTTAACATAAACACATTCTTAACATAACTTTAAAAGGTTTTGTTCTTCTGGTGGCTGATAAATATAGCTATTTCATTATGGTTTTGATGTACATTTATTTGATTACAAATAAGTTTAAAATATTTTAAATATATTTATTGGACATTTTCTTTTCTGAAACAATTATATCATGATTCTTATCCATTTTTCCATTGGGCTGCAAGTATTTGCAATACAAATCATGATTGTATTTGTACATTCACCAAACTCTCTTTCTGTGTCTTCCTGAACAGGTAACTGTGGTCCATGTGTCTGTATGTGTATGTACATCTGTCTATGAATTCTGGCCTGGGCCATGAAATGTGGGTGGACGTGTACTCCTCCCAAGATTTGCCCCTAAAATTCCTTTCATTCTTCTCCAAATCTTATCTATATCATCATCTTGCAACAGAATCTAGATCTAGTGAAGGATTTAAGGCCCTAGGTTATGGCGAGTCATTATAAAGGGACTCATTCTCTGAATCACCAGTTATAAGGCCACAAGTCAATTGAGAAATTAGAATGAAACATGAGTAATGACTACAACAATACTGTGTTAAGTCACTGAAACTTTTTTGGGTAATTTGTTCTGGTAGTTAGCCAACAATAATTCATCTAGCATTATAATTTTTTTATTTCCTTTCATGTATTCTGCATGCTAAATGTTTTAAAGTTCATATGTGGGAAATATTTTCTGTACTTTAGACTGTCTTTCACATTCCTTATCACAGTTTTGCAATCAGAAGGTTTTAATTTAAAGAGTTACATGTTTGACAGTCTTTCCCATGATACTTTGACATATTTGCATCTTATTTAGAAATCTATGGTGACTTCAAGATGATAGAAATTGTCATTTTCTGTTAAATGTTTTAAAGTTTTACCTTCTATGTTTAAGTCTTTAATCCACCTGAAATTGAATTTCACGTTTTGTGTGTGATAAAGTTAGTATCACAATAGTACTCAGATAATTTCTATCCATATGGAAAATAAATATATCGTATTTAAAATATTTAAAAGAAAATAAATTTATTTTCCATATGGATAGAAATTATCTGAGTACTATAGAAGGCATTTATTTTCCATATGGATAGAAATTATCTGAGTACTATAGAATGTATTTATTTTCCATATAGATAGAAATTATCTGAGTACTATTTGGTGCTACATCTTTCAGTATGATCACAATGATCAATCTATGAAATACCAGATTTCATAGACATGAGCTTTGTTTTAGAGTCTCTCTCTTATGTTCTATTTATATCTATCCTTACATCCTTATAAATATTATTTATTTTCTCTAATTTTATATAAAGATTGAATTTTTTTTATAAAAAATATCTTTTAAATTTTTCTTTAGGAATATCTTTTAACTATTGTTTCGTTCTTGTCTTTTCAAATGAGATCTTAATTAAGATTTGAGTGAAATTACATTTGAGACTGTATATATAACAATATGAAAAAACTAACAACATGAAGATACTAAATTTGATATCATTGAACTTGCTAAAATCTTATATTGTTATAGTTTTTTAATGTGCAAGAAAGTTTTAAAATTTTCTCTACAGCTATGTTTTATTAGCTTTAGGTTTGTTGTAGTTTGATATTATAAATGCAGTTTTTAAACATTATATTGTTCTTGCTCTTGACATATAAAAATATATTATTGTTTAGTTTTAAAGATGTTTCTTATTTTCAGCAAACTTGCAAAGCTCTCTTTTTTATTGCTGTAATCCCTTAGTGAATTATTTGGTATTTACTTGTGAAAAAAAAATTAGATGAGCTTGCAATAAAAATTTGTTGTTGTTTTAGCTACATTCTTCAGGATGACATTGGAAATATAATAGGTATGCTTGCCATTAGTATTTCTTTCGTTATTCTTTTTTTATTTATAATATTTGCTTTGGATTTTGGTAGGCACTCTTTATCTATAAAAGAAGTTCCCCTTTGTATCATGTACTGACATTTAACTTTATCAACCTTTTTTTCTCCCCCTGTTGATATGGCTATATTGTATTATTGATATGGTTATGTTATGTTTACATATATATATATATATTTCATAACATGTACATAATATGTGTATATTTTGTATAGTATATAAACTTTTAACCAGTTAATATGGCAAATTACAGTAATAGATGTTTTAGATATGTCAACCTTGAAGATAAAACGCATTTCTTATACATTGTTGGTTTATCAAGTTGGTGTTAATATTTTTAAATTTATGTTTATGGGAAAGATTGATCTATAATTGGCTTGTTTTATTCATATTTTCAATATATGCATCTTTTTTATGTTATTATCACAATTCATCTATATCATTAACATATTTCACATTATCAGTGTTTTATATTTTATTTCCCTATTTTAGTGCCTATTTTTTTTAATATGTATATACTTTAAGTTCTGGAGTACATGTGCAG
This sequence comes from Cheracebus regulus, assembly GCA_963574635.1. NCBI lineage: Eukaryota > Metazoa > Chordata > Mammalia > Primates > Pitheciidae > Cheracebus > Cheracebus regulus. The sequence goes on along the minus strand of CAUYQU010050393.1, from coordinate 20,909 downwards.
ATTGTGCAAGATTGTTACACAGGTATACATGTGCCATGGTGGTTTGCTGCACCCATCCTGCCATCATCTACATTAGGTATTTCTCCTAATGCTACCCTTCCCCAATCCCCCCACCCCCTGCTATCCCTCCCATACTCCCCTTAGCCCCCTACAGGCCCCGCGTGTGTGATGTTCCTCTCCCTGTGTCCATGTGTTCTCATTGTTCAACACTCACTTATGAGTGAGAACATGTGGTGTTTGGTTTTCGGTTCTTGTGTCAGTTTGCTGAGAATGATGATTTCCAGCTTTATCCATGTCCCTGCAAAGGACATGAGCTCATCCTTTTTTATGGCTGCATAGTGTTCCATGGTGTATATGTGCAACATTTTCTTTATCCAGTCTATCATTGATGGGCATTTGGGTTGGTTCCAAGACTTTGCTATTGTAAACAGTGCCATAGTAAACATACGTGTGCATGTGTCTTTATAGTAGAATGTTTTATAATCCTTGGGGTATATACCCAGTAATGGGATTGCTGGGTCAAATGGCATTTCTATTTCTAGATCCTTGAGGAATCGCCACACTGTCTTCCACAATGGTTGAAGTAATTTACACTACCAGCAACAGTGTAAAAGTGTTCCTATTTCTCCACATCCTCTCCAGCATCTGTTGTCTCCAGATTTTTTAACAATCGCCATTCTAACTGGAGTGAGGTGGTATCTCAATGTGGTTTTGATTTGCATTTCTCTAATGACCAGTGATGATGAGCTTTGTTTCATATGTTTGTTGTCTGCATTCTTTTGAAAAATGTCTGTTCATATCTTTGGCCCACTTTGGGATGGGATTTTTTTGTTTTGTTTTTTATTTTCTTGTAAATTTGTTTAAGTTCTTTGTAGATTCTGGTTAATAACTCTTTGTGAGATGGGTAGATTGCATAAAAATTTTCCCATTCTGTTGGTTGCTGGTTCACTCTAATGATAGTTTCTTTTGGTATGCAGAATTCAGTTTATTGCAGTGGCAGTTGTCAGGGACAAGGATGTATGTGTAGTTTTCTCTTTGACTTGGAGAATGCTTCAGTTCCATGATATCATGTTTCTCATGCAGGCGCTTCTCAGTCCAATAGCTAGGATTGCAAGGCAAATTGTTTGCCTTCATCCGTTTAACTGGGATGATATATAACCATTTTTAAAGTGGGGGGAAAATTGTATTTTCTATTTGAAGATGGCAAGATCTATTTTTCAAAAGTCTTTACATGTAAATGAATTAGCTGCTGTAGTTTTAAAGAAGTAGAACATCTGGGAAACAAGTTTTATTGCTTAAACATATGGTGCTTCTCTACTGGAGAAAAACTATGTTACCAAATGGAACAGTGGAAAAGATACAGTGTATTTAGGATTAGAAAAAAAGAAACGGAAAAGCAATAAATTGAATTCAAGTGAAACTAGAGACTTTTTACTATTTAAAACAGTGAAGGTTTTTTTATTTTTATTTTTTTTAAATTTTAGTATTCTTTAACAGTGAAGGTTTTAAAGGTTTTTCATTACCAAGAATTACATACTGGCAAATAATAGGAATATAAAATTGTGGTGTGGAAGATGGTTGCTATCACACTTCAACACGTGCCAAAAAATAGCTTTGTGTTGCACTTTGACCATTTCTAATACATATTTATAGAGAACAGCATCCCTTTGGCTTAGCCATTGACATTCACTGGTGAAAGGGGCTTTGAACAGAGCAGACAAACTGAGGAAAGGACTACTTTAATCATGAAGTAGACAGCAGCAGAGTAAGGCATTGCTTCTTAAAAGAAATTAATAATAAAATGAGTTGGTAATAAAACCAAGTGGACCACACTGAACACGGCCAACTGTAGACCAGGTCTATTCAGACACACGAGCATCCAAGGCAACTGCCCAAGTGGGGGACAGCATGAAATGGGGAGAGCCATGTGGCCAGTAGGAGAAGCAGCCTTTCCAGTCTGGCTGCTCGCAGGCACAGCCAGCCTGATGAATGGGGCTACAGAATCATTCAGGAAGCCCAATTCAGGACAGGGATCTGCATGTCTGTTTTTGTTTTGTTTTGTTTTGTTTTGAGACAGAGTTTCACTCTTGTTACCCAGGCTGGAGTGCAGTGGTGCCATCTTGGCTCACCGCAACCTCCGCCTCCCGGGTTCAAGCCATTCTCCTGCCTCAGCCTCCCGAGTAGCTGGGACTACAGGCACGCACCACCATGCCCAGCTAATTTTTGTATTTTTAGTAGAGACGGGGTTTCACCATGTTGACCAGGATGGTCTAGATCTCGACCTCGTGATCCACCTGCCTCGGCCTCCCAGGATTATAGGCGTGAGCCACCGCGCCTGGCCGCTTTTCTGTTTTAAAGACAAACAACCACTTCTCTCTCTGATAAGGGTTTGAATGGCCAAGAGCACACATAGCTCTCAACTAACTGCTCAAAGGCTGGGGTCTGCTTCTTAGGGAATCACGCCTTACCTTCCACCGGGAGATGTGACTCCAGGCAGGGTGTCTTGCGCGAGGGTTTGTTCCATGAGTTTCCAGATTGACAGATCAAGATCTTCAGTAAACATCCTCAGGTTGGAAAGAACAAGAGACGAGCCATTTTCCCAGAGCGAAGGCCAGGAATCTGTGCCCAGAGTCAAGTAAACCAAGACGATGAGTCCAGTCCTAGCTAAAGAAGAGACATGCAGGAAGATGGGGTGACAGAAAGGAGCAGCAGAAAGAACCCAGAAAGGTGAACGGGGAGAAGAGAAAGCTCTTGCCACGCAGCAGCCATCTAGTCTTGTGGACAGATTTCCGGCAGGGAAGATGGTGTGTGTGTTGGATTTCAAGTTCAAATTATAACCTGTGGGTAAATGTCATGCATGGGCAGGCTTCGACTCCCTGCGGGAAAGAATTTAATTGCAATTAAAACTATTTCAAAAATGGAATGGATTTTCTCATAAGATTAGGGAAATACTTGATGTTCAAAATATTGAAAAACAAGCTAGAAAGCACAATGGAATCCTCCAAGAATTGTGTGAGTCTCAGAATACACACACACACACACACACACACACACACACAAATGGTTGATAGAAATCAGGGGTTTCCAGAGCACTTTATTGATGGTGTTAGAAGTGTGGTGAAAATCAGGGGTTATTAACTGGATACTTGGCCCTGGGAACCAGACACACCCAGCTGTATAAGGTCCCTCAGGAGAGTTTCTGCACAAGAAACAATGGCAAACAGAACTTTTAAAATTTCACTGAGGCATTGGCCTCAAAGCATAAAATTAGAAGCCCAGATGACAGAGAACACAGCTAGCCCTGCAGGTCTCCTAAACTCATGTGACCTGAAGACATGCCCCCCACAGCCTCCGGCAACACCTGGGGAGGCAAGCCTACCCATGCCTCTGCCTCTGCACTCTCGCCCAGGTGTGAGTGTTGGTGTCTCTTTAGTGCACAGAGTGAAGAACCAGTGAAATGCTATAATTTTGATTAGACCACTAGGAAAGGGAAGAGGCAGGTTACATAGTGATTATTGAGCTTCCAGAAGGAAGAGAGAAGAGAAAAAAATCCTAACCACAGCTTGAACTTTTCTGTTTTTATCATCTTCCTTTTGAAATAGAGATTTGTTCAGAGAAAAATAAACAATAAAAACATATTTAAGACAAAAATTTCAATCCACTCCCTTCCCGTGTCCTTGTACTCCAATGGCAACTACTTCCATACTCTTCTTTTCTCTGTAGGTGCTGATTTGCTTAAAGCTGAGATTGAGTCTTCTGTTTCTTCTCTTAGTGAGACCAAACTGTATATTCTTTCATGCATTTAAAAAATTAACACTAGATGGAGTATTACTTTTGTAAATGCATAAAAATATAGGCAGTTTTAAATACATGATTATTGTTTATGAATTATTTTCTTTGTTCTTCTATATGAGGAATCAGCCAACTTTTTCTATAAAGGCGATATAGTAAATATTTAGACTTTTCAGACCATATTGCCTCTGTAGCAACTACTCAACTTTGCCATGGTACTGAAAAAACAGTCATAATCAATATGTGAACAAACAGCTAGGACTTTTTCCAATGAACTGAATTTAAGAAATCAGGCAGTGGGTCAGATTTGCCTCACAGGCCATAGTTTGTTGACAAATATTCTATATAAAGACTTAAAAATTTTTTGAAAGGAATTAAATTGAATTCAAATAACAGTTTATAGATAAGTATTATATTGAAGTGTTAAGTATTTCCATTGTTGAAGATGATAAACATTCCTCAGTCTTGAAAAAAAAGATACAGGCTGAAATTTTAAATGAATTCCATAGAGAACTTGAGACTCATTATAATTATTCCTAGGCCTCTAGGTAGGTAATCTTATTAGATTAATAGTAATATTATTAACTAACTAAATTACATTTTGTTTCTTCTTCTCTTCAGATTTATAGTCTACCGTTTCAATTCATCTTATTGCCCTAACTAGAATGGTCAGTTCAGTACTGAATTGCTCCAGCTACATTGAGCATGATGGTCTGATGGTTTCCTTTAATGTTCCAACAATAAGCTCAATGTTTGCTGCAGGTTTGTGGTAGGCTTCTTTCAAGTTTTCAAATTATCTTTCTAGTTTGATTATATGTATATTTAAATCTGAACTGGATCTTGAATTTCATCAACTAACTTTTCTGATAAGTGGTGCAAGGTTAAATATAACCAGATCCATGCATGTTTGTGTCTTTCCAAATGTCAGACTTTTATTGATGCTGTTTCAAATCACAAAAGCCACAAGCTACCTGGCATTCCCAAGGAGGCAACTGTTCCCCATTCTCTTGGTAGTCAAAGCCATGAGCACAGAGGCTCAAACCACTTCCCAAGTTAGTCACTATCAAAAAACCGTATATAATATTATACTTAATCAACATATATATGTTACAGATTAAACAGTCCACAACAAAGTAACACTTAATATCAAGAGAAAAGAGATAGGGGAAAGGGTTAATGAGCCAGTCCAAGAACAGTGAAGAAGACAAAAAAAAAAAAAAAATCTCCTGGTCTGGGCCAGATGTTCTATGGGTCTTGCAAGGAAGAGTCTGTGATATGGCAGAGCCTTCAGTGGCAGATGCCAAGTTCTTATCATGAGTGAGAGCAAAACACTTGCTGATTAAGAAGGCCATTTCAAGCTACTGAAGGCGTTCTCTTTTTATGACCATAGAGTCATCTGGTGAGGGCTGATAGTGGAAGAGGGTGCTTATATATGTTCATACCTGGTTGGATACGGTCTCTATATTTTTATGTTTATTAAGCAAAATATCATATCCTTGTTGGCACAGTTCGCTATGACACACAAAATAGGCTCTTTTTCTAAGATGAAGTTAGTTATGTCAAGGGTGCTCTATACACTTTTCAAGATCAATGGTGAAGATAATAATTTCATATTTTTCTCTTTTAATTTGCTAGTGAGGAAATGCAACTTGAATGTTTTAAGTAAGATCTAATTTATAATAAAGCATTTTTCTTTTCCTATTAAAATATTATTTTACTTTTCTACATTTCTAAGTATGATCAGTCTATATCTTTATTTGTACTCTTTGTGTTTGATTTTCCTATGTGGTTAATGATAAGCTAGTCTCTTTTGGATATTTGAGAATCATTTCATTTGTGTTATATCCTGAAATAGTTTAACAAATCAATATCAAAAGTGTATATTTTTAATAACTGCTGATTATTATAAACCAGTCAGTATTCCCAAATATGACCAGCCCATAGCAACTGCTCCTCTGATGCAGAAATGGAGAATAGAGCTATGGCCAAGTCATTCAACTACATGTGGAAAAAGTAGCTATTGAATAATCTAAATAAGTAAAGATTATAATGTATTAGATGGCTACTAAATAATAAGGGGAGTGATACAGCAGGGAATGAAAATAAGAAGGAGTTGCCATTTTCTGTACGGTGTCACAGCGTATCTCAGAGAGAAGGAGGTGTATGTGTAGAAAATTGCAGAAGCTGAAAGATTAAGCCCCATAAATATTGATGGAAAACCATCAGCAAAAAGACACTGAGATTATAAGAAGTTATACTGATCTGAAGGACAGCGAAGAGAGAAGGAAGACTGGGAGAGAATTGGAAGATGAAGACAGAGAATTAAATAGAAGAGAGTATATCAGAAAAGAATATCTACAAGCCTGTTGCCATATCGCCCATTTATGTCTGTAGTCATATATTTTGACTTTCTTCCTGTGATTAGGAATGAAATTCCTTGTGCTCCTTTCAAAGCCGCCACCCCTTCAAACTGTATACTTGTTCTGATCCTATTTCTTTTACTCAGGAACATTACAAAGAAATTATCTCCTCTCTATCTTAATCCTCAATTTTCCCTTAAATGTTCGTTAATTTTTATCAGCAAATATAGTATAATTTCCCTCATTTTGAAAAAAAACTCTAGATTTTTCTCTGCACCTCTACTTCCTCACTGCTCATTTTACAGCAAAGTTTTGTGAAAATATTGCCTATTTTCAGTGTTTCCAATGAATTATCGCTCATTTACTCTTAAACCTATTGCACTCAGAGTTTTGCCCCACCACTGCACAAAATTCACTCCTGTCAAGGGTACCAGTTGTTTCTAGACTTGGAAGTCGATGGTAACTTCCCAGTCCTTACCTTACTGAACAGTCAGTGGCATTTGATATGGCCGATCACACCATAGTTCTTGAAAGTTCTTCTTAACAAGATTTTCTTCACCTGGCTTCCAGGATAGCCAGTCCTGCTGGATTTTTAATTTTTAATTTTTAATTTTTTGGTCCTTACTTTACCATCTGCTCCTCTTAGTTCCATATGCTTATCTTTTTCCATATCCTTGAACTGTAAGATCAGCGTGTCTCACACTCTTGAACTTCCCCTGGTAATCCCCTCCATAGCATAACTTAACACACACATTTGCCAATAGTCGCCAAAGTTTGGTCCCAGCCCAGACCTCACCTGAGTTTCATATCATATAAACGATGTCACTGCTGACATCTCCATGGGTATGGGTAGAAAGCAACTCTAACCATACAATTCCATAACCAAAATCCTGTATCAGGCAATGGGAACCCTATCTTTTCAGCTTCTCTGGCAGACTAAACATATCTTGTGTTTCTTCTTCTTTTTTTTTTTTTTTAAATAAGGTCTCATTACAATACCCAGGCTGGAATGCAGTGACACAATCATGGCTTACTATAGCTTTGAATTCCAGGGCTCAGATTATTCTCCCACCTCGGCCTTTTGAGTACCTGAAACTATAGGTGCAAGCCACCACATTGGACTAATTTTTGGTATTTTCTTTTAGAGACAGAGTTTTTGGCCTCCCAAAGTGCTGGAATCACAGGTGTGAGCCACTGCACCTGGCCTTGTGTTCATTCTTGATTACTGTTTCATACTACATATCCAACCCATCATCAAATTCTATAACCAATGTTTTCCAAATACACCTGGAATTTGTCTATGTCTCTCTATCCTGTCCCTTAACGTCATCACCTCTGTCCATGCCAGGATGGCCACTACCAGCCTGAATGATTGCCATGACTTTTTTTTTTTTTGAGACAGCTTCTCACTCTGTCACCCAGGCTGGAGTGCAGTGGCATAATCTGAGCTCACTGCAACCTCCATCTCCCGGGTTCAAGCAATAATTCTGCCTCAGCCTCCTGAGTAGCTGGGACACCCACCACCAAGCCCAGCTAATTTTTGTGTTTTTGGTAGAAACAGGTTTTACCATGTCAGCCAGGCTGGTCTTGAACTCCTGATCTCAACTGATCCACCCATGTTGGCCTCCCAAAGTGTTGGGACTTCAGGCATGAGCCATTGTGCCCGGCCTGCCCTCACCTGGTCACCGGTCTACCTGGTCACTGCCTTCAGGTCTCTGTCCTTTCTGAACATCGTATTGAAATCATACAAGTTACACACCATTCACATCCCACTTCACCATGACACTTTATATCTTTCTAGTTCCTGACACATATATTTCTCTCTATAGTGCTTATTATTAATTGACAGCCTACATATTTTATTTATTTTCTTCTTTTCGTTGCCTGTCAACCCCAACTGGATGAGCTCCATGAGTAGGGATTTTTTCTTTATTTTGTGTGCAATGTAACTGTCTTCCAATCATTAGTCCTTGACTCTTATTCAAAGGCACAGTTTTCCTAACTGCTATGCCCATAGAGTAAGTGTACTGGTTTCAAAACTTTATAGGTGGATATTCAAAAGTGTATATACTCTGGAGCCTGGCTTCTTTCACTTAAAATTATTTTGTGGAATTCATCAATGTTGTATACAGCTGTAGTTTATTTTCAGTACTGCATGCTATTCCCTTGTAAATATATCAAATTTTATTTATCTTTTCTTCTGTTGATGGTCATTTGTTTGTTTTTACTTTTTGGTTGCACCAAATTAATACTTCTGTAATTGTTATTCATGGATTTTCATTCACATCTGTCTTATTTCTACAGTGTATATGCTGAGAATTATAATTATGGGAAAATACAGTTGTTATATGTTTTACTTTGATGTGTTTTATTTATGATTTTTGCATCTGTGCTTATGAAAAATACTGGCCTATAATTGTAGTTTCCTAAAACATGCTTGTCAAGCACCAGTATCAAAAGCATGTTGGCTTTATAAAATGAGTTGGGAAATATTTTCTTTTTACATTATCTACCAAAGTTAATGTAAGATTGGTGTAATCTTATTTAGTGTTCAACATTATTATTTAAAATATATAACATAAATAATAATAAAAGTTTATGCTTAATTCATAAATGCATCATTCTTACAATTATTTTATATTTTTATAAAAAGTCGATCACTTTTTCTGTTATGATCCAAAATTATTTCTGACCTTGAGGTAGACATGTGCATGCAGTAATCTTATTGACAGTGTTCTCGGGAACAAATGCTATCTTTAAGGGATGAAGAAAACAGGTTTGCCAGAACAGCTGATAGGAATCCAGTTGCCACAAACAGGTTGTGTGGACTCCTGGCACTAACATGGTGTCCACAGCTGTCTTAAATGCAGGATTGAGATAAAGGGGCTCAGTCTGTGTACTCTACAAATAAACCTATCATTGAGTGGAGTCTGTCCCTGAAGAGGATGTGTAATCTTTGACAAATTGGCTTTTTTTAACCTGGGACAGTTCTTGGGGAGGCATGTGGTCCTGAATGGTGAGCCGCTGCGGGGAGAAGCTCTCTCTCTGTCCTGATGAGGCAACATACTTTAGCATTAACTACAAGGATTTTAATTATTCAAATTGGAAGATGGATGGTACTGGCAATGAGCTTATTTAATGTAATAGAAAGAGGCACAGAACATTCACTTCTGTAATTTGTACTAAAAACAAAAAGAAAAGAAGGGCTCAAAGGAAGAAAAGAGTTTCTTTATTGGAGTGACTATACACAAACTTGTTTTAATTCATCTGTACATTACTAATAATATTAGGATTAAACATTTCAGAAATTAAAGTGACCTTGGTTAGTGCTGCTGATTTGGAATAGGGTTTGGGAAGAAAAGCGGAAAAAAGGAAAAACTAGAGAAGCCAAGTTCTAATTCCTGGGAATCAAATAATAGAGAAATATGAAGGTCAAAGCGGGAAGTAATATCTCCTAAATCTGATAATATTTCCTCAACTCCCACCATGAAACATTTTCTGCATATTGAGATGAGGTAAGAGCACATATAGATAAAAAATGAATGTCACCCCAAGACTCTCTGCCTGGTTATGGAGACAGTTACTTATGATAACCAGGGTCTGCTTTTAGAAGGAGATGAAGGAAGGAGAAAAGTTACCTTGAAGTTAATTAGAGGAAATTTATGAGTGAGTGGTCAGTATGGAAATAACTGTATAGGTGGATACTTCATTAAAAGAAGTAAGCCATTGAGGATATTTAAATTTTTTTTCTCTTTAGCAATGGGACTCCTTTATTTCTTAAATATCCAAAATTGTATGCCACTCAGTAGAAGGAAGGGAGAGTCTTCCCATTGTAGAAACCAAAAAAGCTCCTCAAATATTAGCTTTCCTTGATAACTGTAACCTAGGGCATGGGCACATAACTAAAGTTTAACCAGAAGGAAGTCCTGGGAAAGAACATCCTATGCAGGACTAGTATGGAAAGGAGCTGGATTTGTTTGGAATTCCTTCTGTTGTCAGAGGCAGTGAGTGACCAACGTCCAGTACCAAGTGACAGTGGAGTATCCCTGCTGTCCTGGGGGCAGCAGTGACAGCCATTGCCCCTGGTCCAGGCTGGTTTTCTGCCTGAGGCTGGATTTCCTGGTTTCCTAATCGTTTTCTAAGCCTAAATCTTCAACTCTTCCATTACTTACTTTAGCTCAGCCATAGCCTTCTAATAATTTCCATTTTTGTTAAACCTACCAAGGATTATTGATTTCAGACTGTTATTACTGCTCAAATTCTGAGACTACAAAACTCTTTTCTCTTGGAGGGACAAAAATCAAGGTGAGATCTTAGAAGCTGTCTCTAGGACAGTTCCAAGTGGCCCCAGGTGGGGTTGGCATGGAGAATGTTGGCTCTCAGAGTTCTGATCCTCACATCAAGGGAGGGACGTGTGGTCTTAGAATTGTTAATCCATTAAATTTTTGTTCCATCACATGGAATAGTGTTAATCTTTGAGCTTTGTTGAAAGTCTTAAATATTAAAAATATTTACCTAAAAACAAATATCAACTTAGTTGAATATAGAAACTTAAAGAGAAAGTCTTGACAAAGAATATTTACAGTTGTGAGTTTAAAGTTTTGGGTTAAAAGTTTTTCTCATCACATGATGTATGCTTTCATTTCAGACAAATTTTTAAAAGATAGCATCATAGGACGAAACCAAGCAAGCCATGAAGCATGACCACAGGGTAAGCATGTCTCGAGATCATTTTATTCCATTATAGAGCTATTGAAGGATTTGTGAGGGGACAGATGATTTTAGTTTAGACATAACACGCTGATAAATGATGAGGGCAAGACATGAGGCAGGGAGATTATTTTGAAAGCCATTTTAATAATTCAAGAAACTTATTATAGTTGCCAAACTAAAGTTGTGGCAATGGAAATAAGGAGACATGAAATAATAAAAGAACACTTAGGTAAGAAAAATATTGGTAGTCAGGTTTCCATAACAGATTACATCATAGTGTCTTAAGACACTCATTGTGTGCAATTAACATATCCTGTGCATCTAGAATAGAATAGTTACTCATCGTCTTCAAAATAATGGAGAAAATAGTTCCTTTGCTCTGTAATTCGGATGGATTGAAAAGAGACTTGGAAATTTCCTGTGGACAGCTTCTAAGACCTCACTTGATTTTTGTCCACCCAAGAGCAAAGAGTTTCATAGTCTGAGAATTTTTTTTTTCTTAGACAGGGTCTCACTCTGTCTTCAAGCTGGAGTGCAGTGGTGCCATCTTGGCTCACTGCAACCTCTGACTCCCTGTTTCAAGGGATTCTCCTGCCTCAGCCTCCCGAGTAGCTGGGACTACAGGTGCATGCCACCATGTCCAGTTAATTTTTGTATTTTTATTAGAGATGGGGTTTCACCATGTTGTCCGGGACGGTCTCAATCTCCTGACCTCATGATCCACCCACCTTGGCTTCCCAAAGTACTGGGACTACAGGCGTGAGCCACCATGCCTGGCCTCATAGTCTCAGAATTTGCACAGTAATATTAGTCTAAAAACAATAATCCTTGGTAGACTTAACAAAAACAGAAATTGTTGGAAGGCTATCACTGAACTAAAATAGTATTTCCTTTGATCTGTGTTTCAGACAATTTCCTGTGTTCTATGTATCAGATGAGGAACCTGTTTGGGAAAATCTAGCCTTATTTAGAACTCTGATATTGGGTGACTTGGTGGATAACAGGTGATAATTTACCAAACCCATGACTTGAGAAATAGAGAAAATTTGGATAAACAAATACAGCAAATTTTATTTCAGACATGGAATTTAAAAAATTCATGAGATAATATTTAGTAGCCAAACTGTATTGATTTGGAAGTCAATTGCTAAAGTCCGGGGTTGGGAATGAGATCACAGAGGGAGAGCGGATAAAAGAAACAAAGGCTACAACCCAAAATCTAAGGGGAAGGTAGAGCAGAGCAGCCTTTGAAGGGTTGTGGATGAGATCTGAGACACTGACATATCAAATACAAAAACAGGTTTCCTAGGGTGGTAACTATTTGTAATCTATACCATATGAAGAATTATTAGAGGAGCTTGAGAGAAAAAGATTAAGTCACTGCCGCCAGGAATATTGGAATGACTGAAAACTGAACAGAATTGTAAATTAAAGGGTGACTTTCATTCTGCCAGAATCAAAGTCTAAGGAACTGAAAGGGAAAATGTATATTTAGGATATGCTAAAAGCTCAGATACTTCTGTGGCAAATACAGAATGCCAAATAGAACTAGTTTCAATCAAAAGGAAATATTTTTGAGCTCTCATTACATATCATAGAAAAGGCAAAACAGCTGTAGGGGAACTTCAGTATTTCCAGGACTCCATACATACACAACTTTGTTCTCTCAATCCACATTCATCCATAGGGAAGGGAGATGTAACAACAGTAGTGATCATGCTGCACATAGCAACATGTTTCCAACGAGAGGGATGAATGCTCTCTGGCTCCTGTTAAAGCAGTCTCTGGAAATGTGGTTGGCCTGAATTGGATCTTGGGCACACCCTGAAGTATGGTGACTCATACTCTAAGTGGCAGGTACCCAGACTACGGTCTCCATTAGGAGTAAATTATTGATGTTAAAACAAACAAAAACAAAAACCAATCGAGTAAACTAACAAGAACACCTTTCCCAAGAAGAAACCGAAACAGTTCCAAGGACCAGCCAATAGAGAGAGATGAACAAGCCCACGGCCTCCACCAAACACATTCTAATGGGAGGAGCTAAGTCAAGGCTGAATGGGCTTCCTCTGTGTAATGGGCAGCTTCCTCTCTCTAGATACACCCAAGCAGAAGGTATTGAGTGTTCACTGGTTAATTGACATGAAAATAAAGGGAAGAAATAAAAGAAATGAGGAAGGAACTGATTACTTAGGATATGGTAGTTATCTTGCTTTGTAGTTTCACAGATATTACCTCATCTGCTTTTCATCATTGTGTTATCAGTATCATCACTGACATTTTTATACGTATCTCACACTTTAGAACACATTGCTACCCACAAGATTTCTACATTTTTTGTGGGGTGAGGGGTGTGGGGTTTTGTTGGATCTGTTTGACTCTAAGTAGACTTCTCAGTCTCCTGATATCTTTTCTCTGTACAGCTTTGGCTGTTTTCATCTCTTGGCTGAAAACCAAGGCAGATGAGGAACTTAGTTCCTTTTTTAATCTCACACAGGTGGATACATATGTACACATAAGAAAAACAAAGGAGACTACTAACATAGAGCATGTGTGTGCTCACATCCCAGAAAGTGAAAGAGTTAAAGAAGAAAATGCATTGATAATATGTATCTTACTCCTCATAATAAAGTACTTTAACTATAATAACAAGCTTTGTAGCCAGTCCCACATTCTTCTTTCTCAAGTCTGTGTTCTTTTTATTTATCAGCAATTCCAGCTATTTCTTTCTAATGCAGACACACACACACACACACACACACACACACACACACACACACACACACGTATATTCCTTATCTTTTCCTAAAGCTTGCTTCCAAGTCCTCCACAAAGGTAAACCCAAAGGTATACTGATTAGTACATTCTGATTAGAACCTTCTGCCTATTCGTTCAAACATAAAGCAGATTAGAGGTTTCCAAATCTTGGGGAGAGGTAAATGGGGAGATGTCACTTGACATATGCAGAGTTTCTTCTTGGAATGACAAAAACCTTTGAAAATAGTAGTGAGGTTTGCGCAACAATGAAATCACAATTAATCTTTACAATTGTAATCTTTATACATGATCAAAATAGCAAGTTTTATGTCATATTTATTTTACTGCAATATATAAAATTATTAAAAACAAAAACAAAACAAAAAACAGGGAGCACTGTGTGGCCCAGACTGGGACCTAGTGAGGTTCGTAGGAGCATTTCCCAAGCACTAGTCTCCCTGGCACCAGAGCCCCTGCCAGGCTGGTCTCCGGGTGCCTCCTGCCTTGCTCCATCGCATCCTGCCTTGATCCTCAGGGTTTGCCCCAGACTGGCATCGCAGCTCCCCACAGTGCCTGAGAGACTGCAGCACCCTCTGGCAGCATTCTGCAGAGAGCCTTTGGCCCTACCACAGACACACAAGAGAGAGAGAAAGATATTCAGCTTTGCAAAGGCAGTTCACTCATCACCCAAGAAGACACTGGAGAGCATCATTTGAAATAATACATCATGTAAGGAAATGAGTTTCTCTACATAAGGAAACCGAGGAACAGGAGGACTATGCGGCATGCCTCAAGTTTCATTCACAGATCTGGGATTCAAGTCCATGATTACTTCCAAATGTTTTCTTCTATATACACACAGGAGTCATTCTAGGTGTCTTTCAAAACAACAAAATGTAAACAATTTCCGCAAGCATTTGGTTGTGCACATTTCTTCATATTAAATTGCAATACTGAGAGAAACCATGTTTAAAGGAAGTCTTAAGAATGGAGAAGAACTATCTCAGCATTTCATATGGAACTATGCTGATGCAGAATTTTAAAAAATCTGGTGGAAGTAAGTTTTACGAGATGGACACGATTAATTTCTCCTTTAAAGTGTCTTCATGGGGGAATTTGCATGTTTATTCATCCTGTTAAACTGAGTCTAATCCCATCAAAAATCATTTCAAACAAAGTAAAACTAAAATAGTAAGATAATTGTATTGTATTATACTTATTTGTTGTTATTTTATCATTATTATTGAGACAAGGGCTCACTCTGTGCCCCAGGCTGGAGTGCAGTAGCCTGATCATGACTCGCTGTAACCTCTGCCTCCGGCACTGAAGCAATCCTCTCACCTCAGCCTCCCAAGTAGCTGGGAATGTATGTGCACACCGCCATACTTAGCTATTCGGTTTTCATTTTTTATAGAGACAGGGTCTCCCTGTATTGCCCAGGCTGCTCTCAAAGTCTTGGCCTCAAGCAATACTCCTGCCTCTGCTTCCCAAAGTGCTGGGATGACAGGTGTTAGCCACTGCACCTGGCCTACAAGATGATTTTAAAGAGACATTTAACATTTGACCTTAAAAGATATTTGGTATTTTTAAGAAGATATCTTAGGAAAAATATATCACATACATAGTAGTCATGAAATTTTATTTAAGTAATAATTATTGTTTGCCTTCCGGGGAAAACAAACTAGTAAAGTCACAAATAATGGCTCCTTTGAAAATCACATGAAGATCTAAAAATGTCTTGTATTTCCAAATCAGAAAGTGAAGTGACTCGACAAGCAATTAATAGCACTCAATCTATATTAAGTTATAGAGAAGGGGAATTAACCTATGATGATGTAATAAAGGCAAACATTAGAGACAAAGTCCAAAAAATATGGATGAAATAATTGGATTCATAAAGTAGCCTACATATCCTTTATACAAAAATCTATCTCTGGGAAGACCAAGAAGTTTCCTTTGAATTAGCAACTAATGATTACCTGCTACATTGCAGACCTGATAAAAAGGCTTTTCTATTCATAATTTCTAAACTGCACAGCATTCCTGTAAGGCAGATATTTCATAGGCGTGATGTATAATACATAAGAGGATGAAGAGAACTTCAGAGATATTAAGAGAAATGAAGAAACGTGCTGGTAAGTGACACACATACACAGGCACACACACATTCACACAGGGAATCAGGATGAATATGCACAAACACAAAAAGTACTCCGAATCAGACAAATACCACGCAAACTGTGGCATGGCAACTTCCTGGTTCCATAGGCTTGGGCGGGTAACTGACATTTTTGCTTCTGAACTTCAATTCCTTTCTCCATATATTAGGAATGAATACTGCACATGTGCCAAGTTTGTTGCCAGTACTATCTTCTACGTTAACCCTGGTGCAATGTGGAGCTTAACACATGCTGTTGTCTTCATTTCATTTAATCTGGCTCATCTCTTTTGCATGTCTCTCTTCCAGTGGAATTTTGCCACTGAAATACTTTCTCCCCAAATCTAGATGTGAACCTTCACTGTGACTCTCATCCAAGTAAATCCTTCATCCCTGATAACTCCACATCACTCCTGGTGGTTATTTATATCTATTTCCTTAAACATTGTTCTTGTATCCACTTCACTGCTTCTCTCACCAAGGTTCCACTTCATTTGGTCAGTGTTATCTCATGATTCTTCTTATCATCTATTTAAAACAAAAAATCACCTGAAACTTCTTCCATTTCCCTGGTAATGGAATTAGCTAAAGCTCATTTTCACTCTACCTTCCTACTGACTCCTCTTTCAGAGTTTTTGCTACTCAACTCCCTTAAATATGAAATATGTGAAAAGGTGGTCTTCCCTACTAATCAGTGCCACTCCTGAGCTGTCAATCATTTCATCACCATTTCCATCTCCTGATATGCAGCCCACTTCCCTCCATCACTGTCTTCTTTAGGTCATTCCAGGGGCTGATACTATACCAGAACTAATTGTTTTAAATAATTTTATGGGCTCAGTATTTCCAAAAATGACCTCAAATTCAGATGCCATAATTGCAAGCATAGTTATGCTTAAACATGTAGCAGTCATACACACATCCTTATAACAAAGTTAAAAAGACTACAAAAGTATCTGTAATCCAAAGCTCATTTTCCTAGTAATAAATAAGCTCTTTGAAATCAGACAAGGACTAAAATCTCTCCCCACTCCTGCATTTAAGAATTCATTATGGCCTGTCTCTGTCTCTCTCCTTCTTATTTGGAAATCATCCAGTGTTCATGCCTTCCTTTAATGAGGGGTTCTGCATTGACTGGCCCGCTCCATATGCCGGAATCCTGAGATTGGTGCTGGGTTTTTGGTCTGTAGTAAAGATGCAGATGCATCCTCTCTGTGGACACATGCGTCAAGCCTGGGCAGATATCGGTATTCCTCTAAGTTGATTCAATTTGGGGGTTCTGATCCATAACAGTAGTAATTGAATTACTATTAATTCCAAATTGAATGTCCTCAACTGCTACCTTGCATAACTTTCTGAGCCTGTAGGTCCTCTGTGCATAGACCAGCTTAGATGTCATAGTTGACACTGGAGATTTTAAAATAAACTTCAGCAGTGGAAAGATTATTTGGGGACAGAGCTTCATTGAGGAGTTGATGCATTTTCTTGCTCTCTTTTAAGTCAAATCATATAATTGACTACTTAATATGCCTATGTGTTAGACAAGATTGGTACATATATAACAATGCTAAAAGTATTATTAAAACTCTTATGAGCTTTGACCTACAAAGCTTAACTTCATCAAATAAGATTTTCAGAGAGATGGAAATACTAAGGAAGACTGTTAGTACAGAGCAGTCTTGGTGGATACAAAAGAATTATTCAAAGCTGAGATTCAGGACAAGCACAGTTCAACTTCAGAAATCCAAACTAATGAGATGGCTGCCTGAATTAGTTAAAAATCTGAATTACATAAGATTGGGAAGAAATCCAGTTTTTAAAGTCTAGAATTTTAAGCAGAGTCTACCTCTAATATTGCACTGTTAGCAAATGCATATCTGAGAAAGTTTTTCCTAGTAAAGATATTTAGGGAAACTTATTTTATAAACAGATATGACTCACATATATAATGAACCATTTTTTCCAAGGAATATACAGTGACTTACCTATGTTAAATTACTGAAATTTGGATAGCTTGACAGAAACTGTGTTTGAAAAGATGTCAGAGCACACAAAATATAATATGACACACAATATATACAGTATGCCACAATGAGTTGTATTGATCAATAGAATCCATCACATTTAAGTTAAACTAATAACAGAAGACAAAATAATTAAGATTTAGTGTCAGACACAGATCACATACTTTATGTGGTCAATACTTGCAATAAAATTTATACTTATATTTATTGAAAATTATAAAATATTTGACTCCCTCTCTATGTATGTAAAGATAAATAGACATATGTGTATCTTTGTGTGTAAATATATCTGTATGTACCTATATACTATATATACAGGAACACATATGTGTATGTTTGCATTGTATTTATACACTATGTCTATGCAAACACACCTGCATGTGTTTAAAAATTTGGTTACAGGACTGGAGAACCAAATAGACAAAATCACTAACCATCAGAATTTGAAATTGGAACTAGAAGATAGTACATCAGCTCCTTATAGGTGTATCTGTAGCTCTGTATATGTGTATCAGTTGAAAATATACACATGTGCATTTGTATTGTTTGATTTTTCTTAAGGTCTCAATTTTTTTTCTTTCAGCCTATTCTACAGAGTGCCTACTGCCTAGAAGTGAATGGTGTTTGACTATTGAAGTTGATGAGATTTTCACAAATGTTGGAAACTTGAACGAAGCATTATCTGTTAGTCCATCACGGCTGGCACCATTGCTGTCTTTCCCCGATTACACAGGTTGGGTCACTGCAACATCAATAATCTGTCACTGTACCCTGTTGCATCACACATCCACTATTCACTTCACTGTAGAGTAAATTTTGGTAAAATTATTACAATGTAGTCTTTAAAATTATCTATCATTATTCTTTATTTAGTAGAAGATGCAATAGTCACACTTGTCTTTCTTACTTAAAAAAATTGCCATAAAACCAGAACAGAATGCATGGAGAAGCGATTAAGGATTCTCAAAAGTAAATAGTAGCAGACAGACTGGGGGGAAAGACCAGAATTTAAAGTACCACTGAACTGTCAGTGTTGCCTCCCATATTCTCTAGCCTGAACTCAACCACACCCCAAACCCAGAAGTAGTCATCAGAGCACTGATATAGAAAACGACAGAAGACATCCTCTAGTTCAAACTCAAGAAACATGGCCAGGTACAGTGGCTCATGCATGTAATCCCAGCACTTTGGGAGGCAGAGGCAGGTGGATCACTTGTGGTCAGGAGTTCGAGACTAGGCTGGCCAGCATGGCAAAACCCCATCTCTACTAAAAATACAAAAAAAAAAAATTAGCTTGGTGTGGTAGAGGGCGCTTGTAATCCCAGCTACTCAGGAGGCTGAAGCAGGAGAATTGTTTGAATAAGGAAGATGGAGGTTGCAGTGAGCAGAGATCGCAACACTGCACTCCAGCCTGGGTAACAGGGTGAGACTCCATCTCAAAAAAAAAAAAACCCACAAGAAAAATAACTCCTAACACTCAGTGAGAGTAGGGATTATTGTGCACGTTTCCCCTATATTCTTGGATTCCCCAGTCCCCAAGCAATCCCACGGCAGCATTGGCAGCAGAGCCAACACTCTAACCAGAGGAGCTGTGATCCCCTGAGGGTCCTGTGAAACTGTTGGTTCTGCCTGTCCCTGTCTACCTGTCACTGTACAACAGAGTGAGACGGCAAAGCTGTAGATTTCTGGTATGACGAACAAAGCTACTGCAAAGTACTAGTGAGATTGCAGAGAGAGAAGAACTTGAGGAAGTGATCCTTGAGTGTTGATTTTAACTTCGGAGTTCATCTCAAATAATGCATACGTGACTTTGACCCTTATTAGCATCAATCAACTTTGAGAACGGAAGTATGAGATAAACCACTGCACATGTCCCATACTGGTCACTGGGTGGGGCTCACCTGGCTCAGATATAAGTAACACTGCAAAGGCTTTGAAAACAGCTGATACTGAATAATTTATTATCCATAAAAGACTGGATGGAACTTGTGGTCCAAACCCAACTGATTGCTTGTTAAACAAAAATTTCAACATTATTTGTAGGATGTTTTTAAAAGACCCACAGTCTCATAATAAGATACTAAAAATGTCCAGGATAATATCCAAAATTATTTGGCATTCAATAACCTAGAAAAATCACAACTCATCTATGAAAGAACAGTCAATTGACAGACATGCTGAGATGATGCACATGTTAGAATTTTCTGAAAAAGATATTGAAGCAACTATTATAAAATGGCCCAATAAATAAAGGCAATCACTCTTTTAGCAAATAAAAACATAGAAAATCTCAGGAAAGATAAAACAAAAAAGAAGAGCCAAGGGTAAATATTTAGAACTAAAACATAACATTAATTGAGAAGTGATGACAAAAACCAACCTTAAATTAGCAATTCCCGTGTCTCTTTTCACAAATGACTGCAAATTGTGACCTAAAACAATGGAAATTTATTCTCTCACAGCTCTGGAAGCCAGAAGTCTGAAATGAATGTGTTGGCAGAGCTGTGATGTATCAGACAGCTCTACACGAGATTCCATTCGATTCTTTTCTTCTTCCCAGTTCCGGCAATTGCTGGCATTCCTGGGCTTGTGGTTGTATCATTATGCTATCTAGCTCCACGGTCACACCACTTCCACATATTTGCTGCGTGTCTCTTATAGAGACACTTGTCATTGGATTTATAACCCACCTCTATTAATTCAGAATGACCTCATCTAAACCCAACTCATTTTCCATGTAAGCTCACATTCACAAATTATGGGAATTAAGGCATGGACATACTTCTTATAAGGGTCACTATTTTGTTGATGATAGCCAGGGAATTTCAAGATAGTCTTATGTAAAGTATTCAATGTGAACAACAGAAAAAAAAATCTTTTACCTGAACAGAGCTTAAGGCACCTGTGGGAAGACACCAAAATAGCTAACATTTGCATCACTGAAATGACAAAATTGGCGGAAGATTATAGATAGGTCATTAAAGGCATGATGAAAAAGCAGATTGACAAGTTAGACTTAATTAAAATTAAAATTTTCTGCTGTGCAAAAGGCAATGCCCAATGAATGAGAAGACAAGCCACATCTGCAAAAGACACATCTGAAAT